>CAJHQP010011914.1:0-13712 GCA_905132765.1 Moricandia arvensis
AAGAGAGAATAGAAGTGGTTTTTTCTTAACAAATCTTTTTTTTTTTTTAAAAAAAAAAAAAAAAAAAAAAAAAAAAAAAAAAAAAAACCTTTTTCTTTTTTTTCCTCTTTTTTCCAACTCCTGGGGGGGGTTTTTCCGTTTTGCAATAAACCTTGAGAGAAACAAAGAAAATTCAGAGAGAAGAGAGGAAAGGAAATCAGACAGAAATTCAGTGAAAAATTAAGAGAAAAAATCAGGAGAATTTTGGGTGTGGTTTCTTCTTCAACCAGTCTGTGTTGTTGTTCATGTGAGGAAGAATAAAGGTGACTGTTCAGATTAAATCACCACTTTCTATGTTCTGAACATAGGTTCCGTTTTTGTTTTTGTAATGGTCAGATCTGAGTTCAGCTTGAAAGAGTGTTGAGCCGAGATCTTCAAGCCTTTTAGTTGTTGGTGAGCCTTTCATTTTCCTTGCTTCACCTATATTCTGATCAGAACAAGATGTGTTTAATTAAGTTTGTGTCCTGGATCAGTTTGTCTAAACCTTTTTATGGCTCAGTTTTATTTAGTTTTTCGATTAAATCAAACTCATGGAATTGTTACCTTAAACTTAGATGAGATGAGTGGATTTAATTTGAACTGAACTGATCTTGGTTTGATCTTAACTTAACCGGCTGAGCTATCCCTGAACTGAACTGGATAAAGCTTGTCCTGAAACTGAACTAGTCTGATCTAAGTTGTTGTACAGAACCGAACTGTTGGAATGATGATCTTGCTAAACCGAACTGCTCTGTTTAAGGTCAATGGTCGAGAGAAGCTTGAAGAACAAAGCTGGTTTATCAAGAAGACACATATTATGTCTTGGTAAGTAGTGGATCACGGACTGCTCATTTTCCTAGAACCGTTAGTGAACGGATATAAATTGATGAACTGAGCTGAGTTGATTTCTGCTGGTATTGGACTGATTAACCTTTGGTTCCAACAATTCTGTCTTTAATTCAGATGGTACCGAGGTCAGTGGTGGGATCAACCATATCCCTTCCTTGTTGAAGTTCTGAATCAGAAGTGAAGTGGAGTGTGATTAGCTTGAGCTCGAGTCTAGTATTCCTTAGCCATCTCATGGAGATTCAAAGGTGAGTCTAGATAGATTGAATGATGAGTTATGAATTAGAGATGCTTGAGTAAAATAAATGATTATGGTTGATAGATAAGTAAGTCTCTTGAACTATATTAAAATTGTGAAGTTTTTAATTATTATAAACACTTGAGAAATAATATGAATTATTATTTGAGGTTCATCCCGAAGCCTTGGTACTTGTTCTCAAGTACTAATATATAAGTATAAATCATGTGAAGTCTTATTGTAAACTCACTCTCCCTAAAGTTCCCGTATTACCGTGAATTGGTCCTGCGATATGGAACAAGGTCACGAAGACACGATGATGGGGTCGCACCCTAGAGACCGTGTAACTGCATGCAGCGTTAGATGTTCGATCTTCGAATATCTGATTGAGATGATGGGTTATATTTATTTCTCCCGCTTGGCTCGGTTAGCCTTGGTGGTTTTCCGGGTTTAGTATATATATATATATATATATTATACGTATGAATGAATGGCGGGTAACATGGAGGTGATGTTTAAGATATGATTCACATCGATGGAATGATAGGCCTTATATATAATAATAATTATGGAATATATTTCCACTGCATTCAAATGGTGGCGACTGCTCGGGATATAACTGATATGTGTTGGGGGTACGAGACTAGATTCATTAAGTAAACTAGTTACTCATGACTCATTTGTGATGCAGGTAACCAGTAGGCGGGGAGACCTTTACTCTAGGACGGGAAGGAACATCATTAGCCAGTGGTAGTTTTATTATCCTTGCAAAGTCGGTTTGATATATCTTATGTATAATATTTGTTTACCGAAAACCTAGAGGTTAATCATTAATATTTTTTAAGATGCTTTTGAAAGAATATTATATAATGTATTAAAGAATGTTTCTTTAAGTACGAGTTCCATATGATATTAGTCCTTGTCCGGACGAACTAACTATCGGATACTCAGTCGGGTTGAAAAGCCTTGGTCGATATCCGGTAGGACCGTCAGTGTTCTCAAATTGCTAGTCCAAGGTGATCGGAATTTTTCCGTGAACCTCGGTTGGCTTTAAGGGAACATCGACCGTGTCATTTCCGGTCATCTACGATTGGGGGTGTCACAGGCGCGCCCAAACCTGCTACTGACGCTACGGAGCACGCAACGTTCGGCCCCGAACAGCAACATCTCGAAGGTTCTGATCCCACTACAAGCCGACAGATAGCTCCACTCCAATACTCACTCCGAGATATACACTCCAAAATTCACAGTGTAACCAGCTCGTCCCCAGAGACTGAGTGGGTCCTTGTAGCCACTTTGTGCAACCCTTTTACTCGACGGATCACCGATGTCAAGATCCGAGCGAGAAAAAAAACTTTGAAAACCGTTGTACAATGGCGACTCTGACCCTACCGACCATATGAAAACTTTCAACATCACTGTCACCCGCGCCCATTTCAGCGACAAAGAAAAGGACACAGGCTCCTGCCAGCTCTTTGTCGAGAGCCTTTCCGGGCCAGCTTTGACCTGGTTCTCCAGACTCGCGGGAGGATCTATCGACAACTTCCACGACCTTTCTGACGCGTTCCTCAAGCACTACGTCATGTTCAACCGAGACGGGGATTCAATCTCCGATCTATGGAAGATGTCCCAGGCCCCCGCCGAAAGCCTCAAAGATTACATGGAGCGCTTTCAATAGGTCGTCTCCAGGGTTCATGTTAACGATAAAACTACTGTTGAAGCCCTACGACATACATTGTGGATTAACTCCAAATTCCGAAAGAACCTATACTCACATCCCACTGTATCTTTGCAAGCCTCCCTCCATCGCTCCAAAACTTCATTATACTGGAGGAGGACAAGCGCTCATTCTATAGCAAGCAAAACACGGTCAAACAAACATCGACAAAATCAATAGACGCGCCCTTGAGCCAAGACAACACGCGCCTAATGCCAAAACCGACAAAAAAGTCGGTCGTATATGCTGTTACCAGCGAGGATGCACCAGGCACCGCGGTTGTCGTCCGGGAACCTGGGTGGAATGTCTGGGAAAGGGACGGAGACGAGAAAGTTATCCCTCCAGGAGCAGGCATGGTCAACAATCCGACCGCTCCCTTTGACGATAGCAAGAGGCATGATACCAAGGAGTGCAAGCAACTACATGAGCTCTCCTCGCGGCTTTCACGAGCGGCCAGACTAACATCGAGCCCACCAAATCCAAAGCAACAAAACACAGCAAGAGCTGGACCAAAAGTAAAGAAAAGAAGAAGAAGCCTCAGGCCGGAGCAACGCGGATTATCCCGAGGTACCGAAGCGATGAAATCTTGACACGATGGTAACTCATCATCCAATGACGACAAACCAGCGTCTCGCTGAAAGATCTTTACAATCCATGGAAGTCCTCCATCTCCACCCGTTGACGACGAGCCACCTGCGACAGACCTTCGCCACTTACTAAAGCGAAAGGACCAAGCCACTCCACCAAGCACCAAAGCGACTAAACAGCTCCACCAGCCCTGTGACTTACGTACAAAACTCGAACTTGCAAAGTCACACCCCTACCGAAGTCCTGACCCCGAAGATTTATGCACCCTACTAAATTCTAGTGTCCCCCGACTTACATCTCCAATTGAACTCTCGTGCCCCTGATTTACGTCTCACATTGAACTCCCACGTCCCCGACTTGCACGGTAAACTAAGTAGCTCAAAGAGTGGAGAGAAAGCAACTATAACCAACCAACGCCAGTCGCCACGAGACCAGCGACCGACTTACGCGTGCAGCTGACCCAATCAAAGGCATTGAGGCTGAATGTAATAATGGGTGGCTCTCCTCCATGCGCTAATTCGGTACGATCAGTCAAAGAATTTCGTCGCAAAGCAATCGCGGCATGAAACTGGCCCACAGTCCTGGAGAATGATCCACATATCACTTTCTCCGCAGCCGACTTGGTCGAAGTGCACGCACCGCATAATGACCCCCTCCTTGTCGAACTTGGCATCGAGGAAAGTTAAGTCACTACAGTATTGATTGACACTGGAAGTTCGGTCTACCACATCTTCAAAGGAACTCTCGATAAAATGGCCATTGACCTCGCGACAATCAAACCTTCTGTCCGATCACTTACGGGCTTCAACGGATCATCTGAGACCGTCATAGGCACAGTCCGACTCAATGTCTCCATCCTTGGAATAAACCGAAATGTCAAATTTTCTATCATCGATGTCTGCGCTCTGTACAATGGGATCCTCGGGACACCGTGGATTCATTCGATGAAGGCCATACCATCAACATATCATCAATGTATCAAGTTCCCGGGGCACGATGGTCGCATACTAAAACTTAGGGGAGACCAAAGAGCAGCACGTGACCTCCTAGTCAATGAAGTTAAAGCACGGCGACTAAATTCCCACATCAATACAATGGCCAAACCTATTCGAAAAATTTACCCTCTCAAAGAGGAAATCACCGAGGTCTGCATCGACCCTGACGATCCGAGCAAAACAATCCGCGTCGGGGCTTACTCTGGTGACGAACCGAAGGACCAAATTGTCTCTTTCCGAAAAGAAAACTCCTCAACCTTTTCTTGGGCGACCACTGACATGAAAGGGATCGATCCGTCCGTAGTCGTTCACAGAGCTTAACGTTGATCCAACTCACAGGCCTATCAGAAAAAAATGACAAAAACTCGGGCCTAAGCGTGCCAAAGCTCTTAACGACGAAGTCGACCGCTTACTCTCTGTCGGCTCTATCGTTGAGGTACGGTATCCCGAATGGCTCGCCAACCCATTTTTTGTATGCAAATAAAAAATGGAACATGGCGCATGTTCGTAGACTTCACCGACCTGAACAAAGCTTGTCCTAAGGATAGCTTTCCCTTGCCACATATCGATTAACTGGTCGAATCTACAGCCGACAACGAATTACTCAGCTTTATGGACGCCTTTTCCGGATATAACCAGATCATGATGCATCCAGATGATAGAGAGAAGACGGCTTTCATTACAGACCGCAGAACTTATTGCTACAAAGTTATGCCATTCGGCCTCAAAAACGCCGGCGCAACTTACCAGCGACTTGTTAACAAGATGTTCGCCGACCAACTGGGGGTTACAATGGAAGTTTACATCGACGATATGCTGGTCAAATCACTATGTGTAAACAATCATCTATCACACTTGAAGCAATGCTTTCTCACGCGAATGAATACAGAATGAAACTGAACCCAGCAAAATGCACCTTCAGAGTAATGTCCGACGAATTCCTAGGCTATATCGTCACTCAACGAGGTATCGAGGCCAACCCAAAGCAAATTTCCACAATTCTCGAACTACCAAGCCCAATAAATAGTAGGAAGGTCCAGCGACTTACCTGTCGCATAGCCGCCCTTAACAAATTCATCTCCAGATCGACCGAAAAATGCCTCCCCTTTTTTGACCTTCTAAGAGGTAACAAACGGTTCATCTGGGATGACAAATGCGAGGAAGCTTTCGGTTGACTTAAAGAATATTTGACTACCCGACCGGTACTGGCCAAACCGGAAGACGGCGATATCCTCTACCTTTATATCGCTGTTTCCGCCACCGCTGTTAGTAGCGTCCTCATTCGGGAGGACAGAGGTGAGCAAAAACCTATTTTCTACACCAGCAAGCGCATGACGGATCCAGAGACCCGTTACTTCACATTAGATAAAATGGCTCTTGCAGTGGTCACTTCAGCGAGGAAAATCCGACCGTATTTCCAATCGCACTCGATAGTGATCCTCACAGACCAGCCCCTCCGGGCTATCATGCAAAATACAACCAATCCGGACGCCTTTCGAAATGGGCCGTCGAGCTAAGCGAGCATGATATCACTTACAGTAATTGATCGGCAGCAAAATCACAGGTCCTCGCTGAATTCCTGATTGAGCTAGCACCAGAACTCGAGCACGACCTATTGCGGACAAGCAATAATTGGGTACTACACGTGGGCGGCTCCTCCACGAATAAGGGATCGGGCGTCGGCGTTCAGCTCCAGTCGCCTATCAGCGAACTGATTCGCCAATCGTTCCGTCTGGACTTCAAAGCATCCAACAACTAAGCTGAATACGAATCCCTTATCGCCAGACTCAATCTGGCTAAGGCCGTCAGAGCTAAAAGAATTGATGCCTACTACGACTCGCAGCTTGTCGCCAGCCAATTCAACGGAGAATATGACGCAAGAAACGATCGAATGGATGCCTATTTGAAACTAGTTCAGAAGCTCGCCGACTCTTTCGAGAATTTCTCCCTTACTAAGGTCCCTCGCGGAGATAAACGTGTGCGCAGACGCACTCGCAGCACTCGGCAGCAAGCTCAAAGATCAAGTCCGACGCACCATACCAATTCATTGGATTGATCGCCCCAGCATCGCAGGCACACTTAGACAACGAGGCAATAATAGCTTCGATCGTCGATGCTGGCTGCAACAACGAAGCGGACTGGAGGACCCCCATTATCCAATATCTCAACGATGGCACCCTCCCACCCGAAAAATGGGACGCATGCCGACTAAAAGCACGAAAGCACCAACTACATCCTCATGAACGGTAAGCTTTATTGCTGGACGACTAACAAAGTCCTGCTAACGTGCATCAACGGGGATGAGTCCTACTTGGTCATGGCCGAGATCCATGATGGCGCAGCTGGCAATCATTCAGGAGGGCGAGCCCTAGTCCTGAAAGCGAAAACACTTGGTTACTATTGGCCAAACATGGTCAAATATTGTGAGAAGTATGCCCGCACATGAGACAAATGTCAACGACCACACACCCAACATACATTCCCCCACCAACTATTGCGTGCAACCGCAGCGCCTTATCCTTTCATGCGCTGGGCAATGGACATCGTTGGACCCCTCCCAAGCTCATGGCAACGTCGCTTCCTGCTCGTAATGACAGATTACTTCACAAAGTGGGTGGAAGCCGATTCGTTCGTTCAAATAACTGAGAAAGTGGTCCAACGCTTTGTCTGGAAATACATTATGTTCTGTCACGGTCTCCCTTACGAGATAGTTACCGACAATGGCTCACAATTCATTTCCAAAAAATTCTGCGGCTTCTGCAACCGTTGGCAAATCCGACTTAACACATCTACCTCAAGGTACCCGCTGGGCAACGGACAGGCCGAAGCATTAAATAAGGTTATTATTGACGGCATACAGAAGCGCCTTGAATTAAAAAAGGACACTGGGCCGATGAATTAGATGGCGTCTTATGGTCCCATCGTACGACACCTAGAAGCGCAACGGGTTTCACTCCTTTCTCCCTTGCCTACAGCGTCGAGGCAATGTCCCCCGCCAAAGTCAACGTGGCCAGCTTGCGGCGAGCACATATGCCACAGCACGACGACCTTAATCGCGACATACTGCTCGATTCACTCGACAATGTCAAAGAACTGTGCGATCAAGCATTGCTCCGAATCCAGAACTACCAGCATTTAGCCGCAAGCAACTACAATAAGAAAGTCCATGCCCGACCATTGAAACTCGGCGACCTTTTCCTTCGTAAGGTGTTCGAAAATACTCAGGAATGGAAAGCAGTTAAACTTGGCACAAACTGGGAAGGACCATACAAGATCATCAAAATCGTCAAAACCGGGGTCTACCGACTCAAAACATCCTCCGCTGAGCCAGTACCTAGATCATGGAACTCCTACAACCTTTGAAAGTACTTCAACTAAAAAAAACCGAGTAAATGCGCCCATAAATTCCACTTTTACTCGTCGAGTAGACACCCTCCTACTCGCTCAAAAAAAACCGAGTAAATGCGCTCACAATGCCACTTGTACTCGTTGAATAGATGAGCTCTCTGAGTCACTTCTATTCTCTTAAAACAAACTACGAATGGCTTGATCTCCTATCGGGGTACGTAGGCAGCCCCTCCTCTGGGTCCCAGCTATAACCAACACACACCATATAATCCCTTCAGGGACAAATTCGAGAACAAGCCTACAAAGACGAGGAAATGCTATCTCCGTAAAGCCACTTTCGCTCGTCACAACGATGCTACCGACCAAGCAGAGTGAAATCTGTCAGGCCTTGGGTCACATACCAGTAATCGTGCCCGACAAACGGATACTTCCTGATCAGACACGTACCCGAGGGCCTTGACCGCGTCAATTCCAGACTCGCCGGTCCAGCCGATAATTCTCGTCCCCTTTGAAAATTTGTCGGCAGGTTTGGCCAACCGGGGACCGGCAGATTACTTCAACACGGAGCGAGAACCATTATTGCCTACTAGTCCCTACAATCAGAACCCCGGCTGGGACACTTTGATAATTCTAGTCGACAAACGACTAAACGAATTACTTCAAAATAAAAGTGCGCGATTCGAAAATTCTATGTTTTATATTACGAATAAAAAAATTACTTTGAAATAAAAATGTGTGATTCGAAATTTCTAAGTCTTAAACTACCACTAAGCGAATTACTTCAAAATAAAAATGTGCGATTCAAAAATTCTAAGTCTTAAATTACGACTAAACGAATTACTTCAAATGAGGATTTGCGATTCAAAAATTCTAAGTCTTAAATTACGACTAAACGAATTACTTCGAATGAGGATGTGTGATTCGAAAATCCTAAGACTTAAACTACGACTAAACAAATATTTCGAATAAAAATACGTGATTTGAAAATTCTAGTCCTTAAATGCGACTAAATGAATTGCTTCAGATAGAAACGTGCGGTTCGAGCTCAGAGGACAACCAGTCAAAAGATGCCATTATCATAAGACATTATATAAAGAAGAAATTATTTCACAGCTTGGAACAGGCCTCAGAATACCAAGTCGAAAAAAGGGGAACCCGATGAAAATAAATAAAAGACAAACAACATAACAGCAAGATCCTTAGTCGTGAGCTCCACTAAGATTGCCCTCTCCGGTCTGGTCAATTCGTCCAGATGGATCCTTCGATGCCGTCACTACAGGCTCGAGAGCGCCAACACTCTGGATTTTTTCTAGTTCCTCGCTAAGGGGCCGGGTCTTATCACTTTCCAGCGGCTTAGGCTCCCTCATCCTCTGATGACTCAGAGGCTTTGGAAACATTGATCGCAGCCTCACTTCTAGCGACCAGAGGATCTTTTGTCGCGCATCCCAAGGGCATTCCAAGAGAACGACTTGGGGTCTGGAGGTTAGCAACTGTCCTATGGCCAATCAGGTTGGCATTATATCCAAACGGGCTTAGACCTGCCGTGAGACTTCCATCTACGAAAGGCGATTCCAGAACCAACAGAGACATAGAGAGATCAGAGTCAGGAATGCTTCCGTTTTCCAGACGGGTGGCTTCCTCCTTAAACTTCTCTTCTTTAGCTGCAAAAAATTCTATAGTCTCTTGCGTAATCTTGCCACCTCTTCTCTTCAGCATTTGCAGACATTTTCTCGTCCCAAAAAGCTTGGCTGTATAGGCATCGTGCCATGTCATAGGCATCATAACGAGATTCACGCTCGCGAATATTGTTCAACCTTCGGTTGCATTTAGCAATCATGGAAGTTTGCACCTGAACTCGGTCTTGTGGGACCTTGAAAATACGAGAGTCTCTAAGACGAGCAACCTCCGCCGCATGCCTTTCCTCGAGGCCAGCCTTCTCCAGTGATATCTTACATATTTGCATGGTTTTGGTCATCTCTTTCGATGCATTTTGAGCATATAGGATATCATTTAGGCATATTTAGGTTGCATTCCATTACATTTGTATATATCAAGTGTTGGAGATGCTTATTGGTGAGTTTGAAGGCATTTGAGACATTTTGAGGCAAAAAAGTGATGTTTGAGGCAAAAGTCAATTTTCCAGCCTAAGTGTTGTAGCGACCTGTTCATAGCGACCAGGAGAAGTCGCTAGGGGAATCTGCGGGTTCCGTAGCGACCACCATAGCGACAAGGATAGGTCGCTACAAATCTTGAGGAGCTGAAATATTCTAAGTGTCATAGCGACCAAGTTGTAGCAACTTCAGTAGGCCGCTACAGACAAAAAGACCCAATTTTTTATGGGTCAACCCGGGTTTGTTGGGTTGATCCGACTCGTTTTTTGGACTCCTTATATAGTTTTAGACCCCAAAAACCCTGGGAGATCTATTTTTTCTCTCAAAAAATTGTCTAAACTTGTAAAAGCTTGAACCTTTTGATCATTGGAAGGAAGTACTTCATTTTTATTGCGTTTTTCTTGCTCATTAACATGATTTGCATTGAATCTCATATAAGTTTAAGGTTTCTCATGGAAAGTATTGAGTAGTGAACTTGTGATTCATGGGTTAAGTAGATTAGGGTGATTAATTGGATATTTAGAATGTCTCTTGCTTGATTAACATTGTTCTATGCTTATTAAGTGTTCTTAATGCTAGATTAGACTTAATCACTCTCATCTAGATCTTAAGCTATTGTACACCCGAAAGGTGTTTGCTAAAATGGTTGAATGAACTTAGTACTGCTCTAGCTTAAATAACCAAAGACATTTGATGTTAGGATTGCTAGATGGTTAGTAGACTTAATCATAATGCTTGTTTGATAGTATTAAGCCAAAGACATTTGATGTTTAGTACTTGATTACAAAGGGATTTCTATCATGGAAGTGAATTAGTCTATTTTATGAGTTCTAGACCTATAGACTTGTTGGTTATTTTGTTTGAACATCCTAGTTTGAACCTTGATCACCTTATATCGATTATCTTTGCCCATGGATCTGTCCTTAATAATTGATTAAAAGATTAGTTCTTGCACTTATTTCTTGATTGGATTTGAGATCACCTTGTTTATATTTCTAGGACCTTAGTTTGTTACCAATCATCCATCTTTTTATTTGCTTAGATTAAGAAAGTTTGTGTATTATTAGTGTTACAGATCATTAGTTCCTTGTGGATTCGATCCTAAAGTGCTGCATCGATATACCATTCGATTGTGGTAGCGTGCACATTAGGTTAATTGGCCTGTGGTAAAACGCAATAATCATCCAGCGCCAAAACGGTTTTCTCCCTCTCGATATCTTCCATCGCCGCTCTGACCGCCCCGAGCTCATTCTTGAGATCATTAGCTCTTCTTTCCTGAGCTCTGCTACGAGCAACAGCATCATCTCTTTCACGAGAGATCTCCTCAGAAAAGACCCTCATTTCTTCTTTTATAGAAATGATGCGCTTCTTCTTTACCCGCACCTTCTATTCGGCCTTCCTAAGAAGAGCAAATGTCGTCTTTAGTTAGGTGTCGAACTTCTCTACCAAGAAGTTCATACTCCCGCTAGCCTGCACGACGAAAAGAGAATCAGACGGAGTCCTATAACAGGACGGACCGATAAGACTACAGTGAAAGCAAGGAAAGAAAGAAATCTACCAGCAGTTGGTTGCGGGCAGCATCGACATAAGCATCGCTGAACACGAGCTTGTCAGCAGCCGGTAAGTCGCAAGGGGGGCCCTGATTTGACAAACCAATTTGGCACATTCTGGCCCGTTAAGTATCAACGGGGTCACAACATCGTACAAGAAGGAGACCCAATATGGAAATGAAACCTTGGGTGTCCGACTAACAGTTCTCCGCGAGTCCCTACTAGGTTCCGGGCCTACTTCTTGATCCGGACCATCCCCAGTCTCGATCCGGACCATCCCAGTCTCGACCTGCCGGTACGGAAGGTCAACCTCCCCTAAGACACGATCTCCCAGTCCCAGATCGTTCTTCTTCTTCTTCTTGCTCCTCCTCTCCAATTTAGCCGCTTCGTCGGAGGGAGGTTCTTCCTGTTCGTACGGGGAATTGGGCTCGGCCTCATCTCCCCTAAGGGAAATCAATTCTCCTCTCGAATCTCCTTGCTCAGAGGCTCCTCGATTCAAAGCAATCGTCGTGCCACCATCCTGACTTGGGACTCTCTCCGCATCGGCCCCCGATCCTTTGCCCGCGATTTTTTTCTTCTTCTTCTTAGGGTAGTCTCCCACCTGAAACTCCCTGGCGCCCCCGACCGCATCCAGGGACTTCCCAACAACGGATACTTCATATCGTTGCCTCTTATTACTCTTCCTCGGCGTAGAGGCCTGTTCTCCTGATCCCGGTTCTCCAGCATCTGAGGCCACGACAAGACGGTCTGTGGCGGACTGAGAACCCGCTAACTCTGACCCATCAAAGCACATCCCATAATCATCAACATTAATCCAGCTGAACCTCCACGAAAGAACTTAGATCCGGTAGTTCTTTCATCTTCCTCGCTCTCGTCACCAACTATTGCTCCCCCTTCGTGAAAAGCGACAAGCGTTTTCTGCCCAAAATAACTTGAGTAGGCAGGGCGGAAACCCGATCACCTGTATACGACCAAAGTTAGGGTGAGAAAATCACTAACTAAAGGATTAAAGGAACCAGTAGGACGTTTACATTTCGCAATGCGGCTTAAAGCTCGGCAAATCCTTTCCTCGCTAATCTCTGGCCAGCGTTGGTGACTCACTGCTGCTAAAGCCCGAGCGTTGTCAAAAAAACCTTCGGGGTAATCGATTGTATTTGGATGATACTCTGCACGACAAGAGAAACCAGTTAAAACCACAACAAAAAACACTTATTCAAAAGCAACTATCTACCAATGCGCCAATTCCAAAGAACTTTGGAGTCGTTGCTTGGCAGTTCTTCGAATGCAAACTCTTCAGACTTCACGTAGAAGTAGTAACACTGCCATTCAGGAGTCTTGTTTGGATGACCGGTAAAGACGTCAAAATTCGGTCTCATCTTCACCGAGAAAATACCTTATGGCATCGGCTTGATAAAACACAGCTCCTCGAAGGCCCGAACGCTCAATGATACGTTGATCTCGGCTGCCATCACCAATGGTGCCACCACTATACGGAACGAACCATTTAAAAATTGGTTGATGGCCACGTCCCGATGAAACACGAAGGATGTAATGAGTCGAGGAATGGGGAACCATAGCTTCGTGTTGCGTTGGAATTACGACTCGTAGACACACTGCTAACCCACAGGTGGCGACTAGGGCCTTTGGGTGTACGTAGGGATAAGAAACATGACGCCTACCATATTACACTCCCTCGGAAGCTTCGTTATGCTGCCTGGGGTCGACCTCGTTTCTCCTACGTTCTTCCAGGATTGTCCCTCCACCTCTGCAGGACGAAGATTACGGGAAGCGACAATCGGGAGATCGACAAAAACCCCACCTGGACAGTAACGTACTGGAACAAAATAGGTACGAACGCTAGGATCATCTGGATTGTCCGAATCAGTGGGAACGTTCGACGCCTCGTTCCCATCATCTTCACCCCTGAAGAGTCTCTCTGCGTCATCGACTAAAATCCTCTGCGCCAGGCTCATGTTCGCTTTATCCATCATCGCCTCTCGGTGAACAAGACTGAATTCATCGAGTGTCTCTTCTTCCACCGACAAACCCCTAACGGGACTCGGAGAGTCGGCCACGTTTTTCCCTTTCTGTTCTCGGGAAAATCTCTTTCTCGAAGCCATAATCCCCAAGGAATCGTCCTAACTTGTTTCTACGGTGATAACCTAGAGAGAGAAGTAGAAAACAAAGATTATAGAGAGAGAGAGGAAACCTTTGCGAGTGGAGAAGAATGAGAGGAATAGGGAGGGTTCTCCTATTTATAAGAGAGAGAAAAGCGCACACCCCAAAGAGGTATAGGGAAGC
>CAJHQP010011915.1:0-13711 GCA_905132765.1 Moricandia arvensis
TACCAATCGTACTTTTGAGCTAATCCATGATTGTTATCATTCAACCCTAAATCAAGTTGATGATTACTCAGACATAATTAAAGTAAGAAAAATAGTCTGAATATAATGCATAGATAAAATATTGGAGTTTCTATACAAATCTCCCTAAGGAGTTAGGAATCTTCTCCCCTAAAAACCTAAAACTATAATAATGCTTTGTTTAGTCTACCAAGCACACCATGCATGCTCTAAATACATAAGAATAAATATAAAAATACTATAACTTATGTCAAACTCATCCAGGGCATTCTTGTCATTTGTCTTCTAACTCGGGCTTTTAAATCAGTTGTCTGCGAATTAGATGTCAATCGATGGAAAATGTGCAACATTGATCGACATTGGTATTTTAACATTGGTCGACTCCCAGGTTGCATCGTTGATCAACGACAAACTTGTACTTCGACTCCTCAAATGGTCAGCTACAGATTCCTCTCCTCTAAATGCTCCAAAAGCTCCAAGTATCTCCATATATCTCCAAAACGTTCATGGACCTGTAAATAATCCAAAACATATCCTAGACACACATAATAGACCCTAAATAGAGCCTAGAACATGGCCTAAAACTGGTAATAAATAGGCTATATCACAGGTCTTATCCCTTTACAATATAACTAGAACCACAAACAGCCCCGTTTTCCAAAAGTCCGTACCGCATGGCTCCTGCTAAAGAAGGCCGAGCTGAAAATGACATGTTCGAGAAGGGACCATGGTCGCGAGTACAACCAAGTCGGAGATGGACCTATGGTTGGGATGAGACGGTTGAGACCTAGAGTGGACCAGGACCGCAATATGGTAAAGTCCAAAAGTTAACGAGGTTGGCAATGTGGTCAAGTCCATGAGTGGTCTATGATCAAATTGTGACCAAGTCTGCTGATGGACAGAAGTCGAGAATAAGGTGTTAGTCTGGTAGGGACTAAGATCGTATTATGGACAAGCTGTGAAAGGCTGTGGTCGGAATAAATAACAATTCAATACATTGTGGTTAGATTCCATAATCGATTGAAGGATCAGAACAATCTGTTAGGACTTGTGGTAAGGCGAGTAGCCTGCAAGATTGGAACGATTTCACTAACGCTTTTCTGGTATATCGAGTGGCTTGGAGATTGGTATATCTACTAAGATTTTATTAAGCAGCATGTTCTTAGGGACTGGAAATGATCTAGTCGTTGACTAAGATCAGAAAAGTATTAAAGTCTAAAGAAGACAATATTCAAGAGAAAGACATAGACTTGGGGGTTACTAGGATTTCAACCTAGAAAATAATTGGACAGTGCCACAAGGTATGTTTTTGGAAAGGATTACAATTATTAATTGTAAGTAAGTTGATAAACCCTCGACTGAGGTCAAGTAGCCAAGTAAAGGTGTCATGAGCAGAAACCAAAAGGGACCACTAGATAAGAGTTTTGGATAATTCCCTATCAAGTGAGGGAGACTTGTACAACGATGGTCAGGGAGATGTGATCAGTGAAAAGTCAGGATTCAAGTTCTGACTACAACCTGATTCAAGGACGAATCCATCACAAGTGGGGGAGACTTGTCACATCCCCAGACTTGGATATGGTCGTCGGTACATGACATGGTTCGAGGAAACAAACCAGTCAGATCATATGACCTAAAGACAAGCGTACCATGGTCTAAAAATGTGGTTAAGTGCATTATAACGCTAATACTTAATCAATAC
This sequence comes from Moricandia arvensis, assembly GCA_905132765.1. Lineage (NCBI taxonomy): Eukaryota > Viridiplantae > Streptophyta > Magnoliopsida > Brassicales > Brassicaceae > Moricandia > Moricandia arvensis. The sequence goes on from CAJHQP010011915.1 coordinate 1,721, forward strand.
TAAAGGATACAAGGTTAGTCCAGGTGGACGAGTAATACGACAGCTTGGTATTGAGTATGAGAAGCTCAATCAGATGGACGAACTTGGACTTAGCTCGGTCTAGATCACACTAGGTAAGGTCAGATACATGAGCTAGACCACTATCTCACTCATCTGGACTATCTGGGAGTTAGCTCATCTCAGCTAGATGTAGTGTTAAGGTCTCGGACGGTTGGACCAGTTCGGGTCGTGGTCGGGTCTGCCGATTGGGTCATGTGGTCCGGCCATTGGTCTAATGGTTTGGGCAGTCCATAGGCTCGGTTCAAGGACTTGAGGAAGGGTCCATTCCCATCTAGGATCTTCTAGAGGGCAGTTATAGGCCAATGAATGTGAGTGGTGGCAGTTATGGCCGAGAGGATGCGAAGGGACCAAAAGGTACCCATTCGCCCATCAAATGGTGTCTCCTTTGTCAAGGAAGTTACCCACGCCTTCTTCTATAAATAGAGGACCTTGGACACGAAAATAGAAATCATTTTTCATAAGTAAAACACAGAAATAAAGTCGAGAGAGAGAAAGAAAGAAAGAGAAGAGAGAAATCGACCATACAAGGTCGATATTGTTGTAGCTAAGTGACGGCAAGGTTAAGATCGATTGTGGAAAGGCAAGGCCAACTGGAATGAATACCATAGGGAAATAGAAAGAGTTAGATAAGGGCGCCAAGACTTTAGATAAATTTTCCAAGGTAATGGGTGTGGCCATGAAACCATCGCCCAAGACTATCGATCGGTTTGATCGAGTTTTGTGGTTGGTTTGTAATGGTTACATCCGATCTCTCCCTTTTTCATTTTGAATACTTCTTCTTCTTCTTCTTTTCTATATTTTCGTGAGGAATGGTGTGGAATGGTCATGGAATTTTCTTGGTAAGATCCAGGGTCATGTCTGCAAAACCAACCATGGACCATGGATCATGGCCGATTGGGCGGATGGTCCAAGGGTCTTAACCATGAATCGGATGGCTTTTATTTTGTAAAGGGGGAATCCTTGGGTTTATTGGTCTTGGATTGGCTATTGGGCCAACGCCTTGAGCCGGCCCAATTGGAATGGATCAAGTCCCAATGGGCTGGTTGCTCAGATGGTTTAATCGATCCTAGATTCTAGCCGTGTGTAAGAGTTGGATTCATGGGTGGTCCGGTGGTGGTATATGTGGGTTTAGAATATACTTAGAAGTTTTCTAAGTATATGGACGATTGGTATATGGTTTCTTAGTCAAGGGGATGTGAGTATTACACCAAAAGGGTGCAATCACTAAACAATCACCAAGAGGCATGAGTGGGTTAGATGAGTAAGTGCTCATTTGTAACCTACGGGTAAGTATGAGTCAAGGATCTTGGATCCAAATGAGTATATCCGAAGGGATCATACCTGACCTAGGAAATTAATTCTGCCTCCTGAACCATAACTATGGTAGGATGGTTCATAAGCCAAGTGAGGACAAGAGTCGCATAAGGAATAGTGATCGATTCACGATTTGTGGGTGATTTGGATCGATGGTCTTACCTTCTTTATGAGTCAAGGCCGTGTCACTATGAAAAAGTGATTATAAGGGATGCTTTGTCTCAACCCTGGTGTGGATACACAATGCCAAATTATTGGCTAAGAACCCTGAGGAAGAATATGGCTAGTGCTATGAGTCCTAGAAATGATCTAAGCTAGGAAATGATTAGGGTAGTCTTTAGCTAAGGTTTAAATGAATCCATGCCTAAGGGCAAAATTAAATAAGAAGGGTTAAAAAATAGGTAGGTTCTGCAAGGAAGTGGACCGAGCGACGTAACGCGGCCTAGTCGGCCAGGTCGGGTGTTACATAGTATATCATATGGAACCCTACATATCAAATATCTTGGCATACCTTTATGCACCAGAAAGCTTTCAGTGTCAAAATGAGAGCCTTTTATAATTAGTGTCAAGGGGAAACTAGACTGTTGGAGTGCAAAGACTCTATCTTTTGGTGGAAGTTTGCTGGTTGTCAATACAATAATAGCTGAAATAACCAACTTTTGGTGCTCAACTTTCATGTTGTTTAAATTTTTCATCAAGACAATCAACTCTATGTGTGGCGTCTATCTGTGGAAGGTAACAACTGAGCGTCATCACTCTGCTCAAGTCTGATGGGAAACATTCACACACTAAAAGAACGAAGGAGGGCTACGTGTCAGTGACCTGATTAGTTGGGACAAGGCTACTCTGTCAGACTGACATGACTGCTTTTCTTAAATTTGGGATCAATTTGGGTTGCATGGTTCCTCAAAGAGGTCCTATATAGGAGTCTTTCCAACTTATGGACTATCAAAGAAGCAAACAAACATTCTTGGATGGTTAAGCGTCTGCTATGTCTGAAACCCATCGTTTATAACTGGATAAAGTTAGTAGAGAATTGTCTTATTCCTCACTTATGGACAAACAATTGGAGTCCCTTTGGTTGTATCTCTGATTTCCTAAAACCTGCCTCAAAATCAAGATTAGGAATTTCCACTCACGCAACTATATCAGACCTATCAATAGATGAGAATTCGATTCTACCCCTAATAAGATCAGACCAACAACTTCAGCCTCAGGTTTACATATCTTCGCTTCTTCCTTCTCAGTGTGATGACACCTATGTTCGGGAAATCAATCACTCGCCTTCTGCAACATACTCCACTGGTCTTGTTTATAATGAAATCAAGCACCATAACTCTCTAGTTTCATGGTTGTCTATTGTAGATTCAACAAGTCATCCCCAAATATTGCTTCCTAACTTGGCTACTTATACATAATCGATGCCCTACCTGATATTCAACTAATCAAGTGGGGTTTACCTTCTGACCTAACTTGCCTACTCTATAACTCCACTTCTGAGAGTCCACAACACCTCTATTGCAATTGAGGGTATTCTTGGACGATCTGGTCGACTATAGCAATGAGATGTGGTTTAAACAACCTTCCAGATGTTGGGACACATGGCCCTCGTCAGTTCAATCTTCTCGCTCTCCTCTCTTGACAATCCACAATATACTACATCTGGACAGAACACAACAACAAACTTTGTCGTCAAAACTTCAAGCCACCTGAAGCCATTACCATGGTGATTGTTTCGAGGATCATGACAAAAAATATCGATGCTATCAATCTCTTAGACTCTCCTCCTCTCTCTTCACTGCCTGGAACTCTTAAAACTATTCCATCACTAATATACTTAGGGCATCGGTATCGGGGGCCCTAAAGCCCATCCCTTACACTTTATTGGGTCGAAATGAAATGTGAAAAGAAAAGAAAATTGGTGGGACGGGCCTTGCACAAGGGGTCTTTGGGCTCGTCCCTAAGCTACGTGGCGGAAGGGGAGTGGAGATGAAATCGGTGTGAACCAAAAAATCAAAAGCTCTCCTCGAAAGTTTCGACTTCGTGTGAAAAAAAAATCGAGAGCTCTGTTGGCGAAGGTGATGGCGAAGGATTGATCCCCGACACCATCTCTGCAAATCGAAAGCTAAACCTGCGTCTTCTCTCTTGCGGTGGAGTGGGAGATATCGGTATCTCCGTCGTTTGAACCCCACAGCGTTCTCCAAAGCTCTATCCTCCCTAAACCTGTGCGATTCGTCCCAATCCTATCACGGTTAGTTTCTTATATCTGATTGTTGCTTGTTTTCTTGTTTCGTTTGTATTGAATGAATTAGGGTTTCTAAAGAAAAACGAAAATTAGGGTTTGTGAGGATTGAATCGGAAATTAGGGTTCTCTGGGATTGTTTGTGTGTGAATGAAATCTTTGATTCTATACATTATTTCGGTGTTTGTGATTGACAATTAAGGCTTTGTAACATGAATTGCGGTATGTCTAAAGGGTTTCATGACTAGACTATATGATTGTTCCATGGTTCGACAACAATTGTTTAACTGGTTTAGAGGTTGCTTTGTGTGCAATAGTGTAGACTTTGATTCATATAGATTCATATACCTCATGTCATTTGTATAGATTTGACTCGTATAGAGTAATAGTTTATTTTTGATTGTAGAGCTATTGATGTTGTTGGAGAGAATTAAATGTTAGTAAGTAGACGTTGTTTACCTAGTTAGGGTTGTTTGCCTTCACTGTAGAGCCTAGTTAGGGTTCTGTACCTTCACTGTACTTAGTTTAAAATGAAATACAAAAGGCTGAACTTAGTTTGCCAAAAGGCTGAATCTAGTTAGTTTTAAAATAGGGTTGGTAGCTACTTAGTTGTGTAATAAGTTCGGATAAGACAGTTCTTGTTCGGAGTTTGCCATTAAGTTTGTAATGTGTCTTGTATCTTCACTTCCGCCTATTTAAATCTCTTATATTTTCTCTAATCTATCATCTCATAAGTCTTTCTCCTAGACATATCGTATATTTTCTTTCTGTTATGGATCAAACCAATCTTCGTAGTCAGTCCTCTGGCTACGTAGGAATGCTTCATAGTCAGCAAGGTAGCGTTTTCCATGAAAACTTTCCTTATGAAAGTTTTCATGGTAGTGTTAACTTTGGAGAATCAGAGACATTTCCGGCTTTCAGTTCACAACATTCTCGAGACACACCAGTAGAGACACCACCAACCCGTGTTGTAAGACGCAAATGGAACCCAGCAGATGACGAGGTGTTGATCAGTGCGTGGCTTAACACTTCGAAGGATGCTATCGTTGCAAATGAGCAGAGGTCGGGGGCCTTCTGGAAAAGGGTTGCTCAATATTATGCATCAAGTCCTCATGGACAAAAGGATGGTGTGAGAGAGCACGGTCAGTGCAAGAAGAGGTGGCACAGAATCAATGACGAGGTTAACAAGTTCTGTGCTGCATACTCGGCAGCAGAGAGACAAATTGCTAGTGGTGAGAGTGACACTGATGTTCTAGGTAAGGCGCATGATATTTTCTCCTCTGATCAAGATCACAACTTCACACTTCAGCATGCTTGGTGTGTGTTGAGGTTTGAACAGAAGTGGCTCAGCCTTAACACACCCCCAGCTGGTGTTAGCTCGAAGAGGAAGAATGTGGAGACAAATTCCCAGACCTCTACCAACGAAGGCTTCGTTGATGTTGAGAGCAGGCCCGAAGGTGTGAAGGCTGCTAAGGCTAAAAGAAATACAGGTAAAGGGAAGTCTGTGGCTGAGTATGCAACAGTTTGGGAAATGAAGAAGGATGCTTTGGAGAGGCAGGAGAGGCTGTCGAAGCTCGCAATACTTGACACTCTCCTTGCTAGGACTCAACCATTAAGTGAGGCGGAAGAAGCTGTGAAGAATAAGCTCCTGGCTTTGTGTACCTGAAAAAAATTAAGAATAAAATGTGTCTAAGTAACAAATTTGGTCTATGGTCTGTTTATGTCTTTCATTTGGTCTTTTATTTCTCTCTTTTTATGTTTTCATTTGGTCTATGCTCTGTTTATGTCTTTCATTTGGTCTTTTATTTCTGTCTTTTTATGTTTTTCATTTGGTCTCTGGTCTGTTTATGTCTTTCATTTGGTCTATGTAACAAATTTGTTTCTAAGTTAAATGGATATTTTTATTTTAACTGTATTGAGCTATATTACATTTGTAACATATGTATCTAATATCAATTTCGACAATGTATGCAGATGAAGTTAACATGGGACGTTACAGCTATTCCCAGCCATCAGAAGATGAGGATTTATTTCTAACAATGACGCATCGGACTACAGCGAGACGGAGGATCTCATACGACGTGACCAAGCTGAGTTAAACTTGGTACGTAGTTCGGTTCACTACCCTCCGCAACCGGAGGTTGAGTTTGGTATACCGCAGGTCTGCTATTGTGGCGCTCAGCCAGTGCTTGCGACGTATAACAGTAGGAATGATCAAGGTATTTGATGAACTTTTGTATGTCTTAGGTAGTTGATGAACTTTTGCGACGTCTAACAGTGGTTTTGCACAAGTGAAACAGGGAGAAGATATTACACTTGTAGGAACACAGACGATGGGGAATGCCATATTCACAAATGGTGGGATGAGGCGCTACTGGAGGAGGTGAGAGCAAGAGATTTACACGTGCTTCAGCTGGCTGAGAAGGTAGATAGCCTAACCCTATTGACCGACTATGACACTGAGCAGAAGCTAAGAAAACCTAGAGAAGATTGTTGGTGATATGGCTAAGGAGAAATCTTATCTTAGTTATGGTTTGGTAATAAGCATGGTTCTTCTTGTCGTTGTAATAGGCTTGGCGCTTATTATGCACCAATAAGTTCTTGTTGTTGTTGTAATTGAACTCTTCGAAGACTATTTTTTTTAATTCTCGAATGTAAACCTTATTTTGTAAACCTTAGCTCGAATGTAAACTCTTCCAAGACTATGTAACAAATTTGTTTCTATGTAAACCTTATTAATTTATTTTGTTTCCTACCAATAAGTTAGATAGAATGACACATGTTTATTTTGCTTCCTACCAATAAGTTAGATACAAAGCCACATGGTGTTGAAAATCCTACCAATAAGTTAGATACAAAGCCACAAGTTGTTATAAGTATTGAGACTTCCTCTCTTATATTTCTAAACTACTTAATTTCTCTTGTTAAAAATTATCAATGGCTTCTTCTTCCCATTATCATTACCACAATAATGATGGTGATGAATTAGATGACGTATTTGATGATTTATTTGAAGAAGATGATGATTTAATGGCAGAACCAAAAGAGCGAAAAAAAACGAGCTTATATCGAGCGACACCGAGAGGAAGGCCATCAGAACCTCTGGGATGATTATTTTAGCGAAACTCCGACATACCCGCACCATGTTTTTCGGCGACGATTTCGAATGAACAAGACATTATTCTTGCGTATCGTGCATCGTCTCTCTACAGAAGTTCCGTATTTTCAACCCGGAGTAGATGCAACCGGACGGAGTAGTCTATCTCCGCTTCAAAAATGTACCGCAGCAATTCGTCAATTGGCGTATGGTGGTGGGCCGGACACAATTGACGAATATGTCCGAATTGCTGAAACAACGGCTCGTAGAAGTTTGCACAATTTTGCTGCCGGAATAATCAACTTGTTTGGAGATGAATACCTAAGACGCCCCACACCGGAGGATCTGCAAAGACTACTTTATGTTGGAGAACAACGTGGATTTCCAGGGATGATTGGAAGCATCGACTGCATGCATTGGGTGGAAGAATTGTCCCACCGCCTGGAAAGGAATGTATTCACGAGGCACCGGAAAACCAACAATTGTCTTGGAAGCAGTAGCTTCCTATGACCTCTGGATATGGCACGCCTTCTTTGGAGCTCCAGGTACTATGAACGATCTTAATATTCTCGATCGGTCACCCGTTTTTGATGACGTTATTAACGGAGTAGCGCCGGAAGTTAACTTCTATGTTAATGGTAATCCGTATAATTTGGCGTATTATCTGACGGATGGTATTTATCCGAAATTGGCTACTTTTATTCAATCTATCCGACTACCACAAAGTCAAAAGCATTCATTATTTGCTCAAACCCAAGAGGCTGTGCGAAAAGATGTCGAGCGTGCCTTCGGAGTCCTACAAGCTAGGTTTGCCGTTATAGAAATCCATCTAACATATGGGATAAAAATAAAATAAGCAATATTATGAGAGCTTGTGTCATACTACATAATATGATTGTCGAGGATGAACGATCATCAAGAACTCAGTACAACGTTGATGAATTTCGAGAAAGAGAAGAGGCCGATACATATTCCGTCAATATGCCGTCATCCCTTGGCAATACACTTGAACGCCGAACGGGTCTTCGGAATCGACAAACACATCAAGCTTTAAAAAATGATTTAATTGAAAATATATGGAATAAATTTGGACATTTTCCAAATAACATATAGTTTATAAGTTTCTATTTGTTTTAGAATAAATGTTTGTGTGTCTTTTTTTTTCTAACTTTGTAATTTTCTTTTGATTTCAATTTTAATGTTAAACATCTTTTTATGTTTTATTTAAAATTTTTTTAAATATTTATTAGTTAGTAAAAATAATAATTAAATAATAATTTAAGGGACAAGCAAAGTCCCACCAATAACCAACAAAATTTTGCTTGTCCCTTAACTTAGGTCCCTTAAGATAAAAGTTAAATGATGGAAATCCCACCAATACCATTGCCCTTAGGCTCAAAGATGGGTCGAAGCTGGAGTTAAATAATATGTATCATGGGTTTCACATTATAACTTATCGCTTTTCTAATATTGGGTCAAGGTTAAAAATGTTTCTGGGAGTATGTGTCTTTTATTTTCTTCAGTTTTAAATAGAATGCTCTTTTAAAAAAAACTTACAAAATTTATTAAGGACAATTTCGGAAAGGTAAAAAAAAGCTTACAATTAGAAGTTTTTGAGCTTTGTCACCAAATACTTGGTTGCAACTCCCCATGTATGTTTCTTTAACATCTCTCGCTTTTTTACCAAAAAAAAAAAAAAAAAAAAAAAAAAAAAAAAAAAAAAAAAAACATCTCTCGCTTTTCTGAGTCCACCTTAAGGATATTTTTTGTCAACATTTGAGAATTATTTACTTTATGTATCTCTTCATGAACATCACAAACTGTTTCTTCTTTGTTGTTCAATCCATATACCAAACCAAAATAACGAATACAAAAGTTGAACCATACACCATGATGGTTAAAACTGATTCACCTTTTTAGTTATATGAACCAAATAGAGGAAATACTTTAATTTGAAATATAATTTTTCTGATATATTTAGCGAAATATTAAATTCAGTTCTAAACCCAAATCTTACCAAACTTTATACTATTATATTTATATTGATAACTCTAATTCATAACTGAAAAAGAAGCATTCTCATTCTTTTTAGAACTTGAAATTTTAGAATAACGATTTATTATTATATTATGTGCAAAGTAATTTTTTGGAATTCAAGATCTCACGTTAAAATTAACAAATGGCTAAAGTCTATGTCGCTTTTAATGAAAATCTATATTATTATTTTTGAAATATTTTTTCTCATTCAATCTCTAACCTTAGAAGTTATATTGGTTAAAGTCTTTCTTACCTTTAATGAATATTAAATTATTTATTATGTTAGATAACTGATTATAAATAAATATAATAAAATTAGAAAAATAAGTTTAAAAATAAAAAGATAATTTTATATATTGCCTAATTTTACAAATTAGTTTAAAGCATAAAATAGAATTCAATATATAAATAAATGCATAATTAAATATTAATCAAGTGAAAAGTAAATAAAGTGTAGAAATATATTTTTCAAAATATCTACAATACACTAGAGTTTCTAAGAAATTGAAGAAATTACATAAAATTTTAAAATAATTATAATACATGAGAGTTTCCAAAAAAAATAGTACAATACCGATTTTTCAAAATATTTATAATACATGAGAGTATACAAAATTTTTAACACAATAATAAATATATATAATTTGATAAAAAAAAATTATCATATATAAATAATGTGATGTTCTATTTAAATTATTTGAGAGCACAAACAATAAGTTATCATGATCGTTTATTAATTAATAATGTTATTAATAAGTAATTTTATGATGATTATGTCCGTATGTGCAGGCGAAACACCTAATTATTTTGTTTATTTCTAATTAGATGACAGTTTTCACTTTTAATAGAAAATTTATCAATTTTTATGTTTATGGCTATTGTAATAAGAAGTTTGTTTACCGTTGGTTCAATTTTTGTATTGGTTCAAATGTGTCGTTGTAAATATCTAATAAAATGATAAACATTAAATATTTTTATTCATTTGATTAATTTTAAATCGGTAAATCGTAAAAATAGAGGTAGTAATTTAAAATTCAACCAAAACCAAACTAAACTTCATATTGAAAAGCTTTTTAGTCTTCTTGGATTTTGGTTAGTGAAAACTGAAACCAAATGTGAATCTGTCAAAGGCAGAAAGAGACAGCGATTGAACTCTTAGAAGCTTTGCATTTTGTAAACAAGAAAGCTTTGCACAAAAAAATATAGAAAGGTAGACGTTTAGTTTGGTTTGGAACTCAACTACTAAATTCTAGTGTTGACCAATGCTTCTGCCTTCTCAGTTTTTCTCTTTTTAAAAAAAAAACGAAAAATCCTAAACATTACTGAACTAATTTTAAAATCACCGTCTTTGGAAAACTCATGGGTCTTTCAAGAAAAAATCTGTCGACAAAACGTGCATGAGTTTTGTCGTCGTCGTGGTCTTTGGTTTGCTTACTCTTTTTTCCCTTTCTGACTCTTTGATAACACTTATAATCTTTCTTTTAAATGATAACTCTAGGGTTTCAAGTAGTCTTTGTGGGAGACTCGCAAAAGAAAAAATATAATAAAGGATGTGTTTCAAATATGACTCAAACTTTGGAATCAACTCTAAAAGTAATTTATGTTTTTTTTTTTAAATTATTTGTATTATTCATCCTAGAAGTTTGAATTCACTACTTCTTTTGTTTTTTAAAATGATTGTTTTACTCTATTATTTTCATCAAGTGTTTACAATAATTTTATTTCCATCAAGTATTTACAATATTTTTATTTCCATCAATATACTAACCACCATGAACAACCAATTTGAAACTCTTAACATACTAAAAAATCGATTTTTACTCTTCCTATCACATTTCTTATGAACAAAAACCACATCTTTTCACTTTCTCTCTAATTTCATCATTAAAAATAAGATTTTGATTTTAAAAACTTCGTAAGGTTCATAGAGACATTGAAGCTCACGATTCTTGGTCATTAACGAGTGGATCACTTTCGTGGTGAAGTTTTGTGTGTTTAGAAAAAATAAGAAAGTTATCTCTCAAGTTCAATATATGAAATCAATTTTTTTTTAGATCTGTTCAATGCATAGGTTATTTTTGTAATTATTTTTTGTGTGTTTTCAATAGACGACTTTCGTAGAAGTCTTTTAACTTTTCTTTGTTAACAAAAAAACGAGAAGACTTTTAGGGAAGTTTTCTCGGATGAATAATTTAGTTTGCAATTGACCAAAATTCGTCAAAAAATTAACTTTTTATAGAAAAAATCTCAGAAATTCTTCTTTGCTGTTAGATGAAGTCTTTCTGAAGTTATCTAGTATTCTTAAAGAGAAAGCTGGTTTAGAAGACACAAGATTCATATCTGTTGAAGAGATGCTTGGAGTTTTCATGCTTACGGTTGGGCAAAATTCACGATATTGCTTAGTAAAGGATACATTTAAAAGGTCTAAGTTTGCAATAAGCACTAGCTTTAATCGTGATTTAAAAGCTTTACTTGTCCAAGCCAAATGGTGAAACCAAATGGTTTAGTTCCCGCAAAATTTAGAGAAAGTACACGATTCTATCCATATTTTAAGGTACATTATTTCATATTTGGTTAAGTTTAGTTTTTGTTATTCCTAAAATCTTATTGACATTTCTTTTGAATTTATTTCAGAATTGTGTTGGGGTGCTCGATGGTACACATATACCTGCCAAACTAGTTGGACGTGAAGTGGCAAGTTATCATAATCGAAAAGGAACAATATCACAAAATGTGTTAGTTGTATGTAACTTTGATTTGGAGTTCATATATGTTCTTAGTGGATGGGAGGTTTCAGCACACGATTCAAGAGTATTAAATGATGCGTTAACTAGAAGAACAAACAATTTCCAAGTACCTGAAGGTAAAAAAATTTACAATCTATTTATATAAGATGTCTAATATTTAGTATTCACTACAAGAAAACATTGCGATTCTTAGGGAAAAATGCGTCGGTATGTCGTCGGAATTAACGAATTCCGTGGACATACCGACGACACTGGTCGTCGGAAATATCTCCTCGGAATTTCACATTTCCTCGGAATTTCCGAGGAAGCCAGTTCGTCGGAAATTTCCGAGGAACACTGCTTTCCTCGGAAATTTCCGAGGACAACCTTTCGTCAGAAAATTCTGACGACAACATTCAGACAAACACGGCCTTCGGAAGATTCTGAGGACCACCTTTCGTCAGAAATTTCCGACGACAGCATTCTGACGAAAGCTTCCGTCGGAATTTTCTGAC
>CAJHQP010011916.1:0-13710 GCA_905132765.1 Moricandia arvensis
TTTTCAAGGCTTGGTAGTTTTTCTGCCCTCAGTATGTACTTGATTAGATCATTGTAGGTTGGATTCAGGGTGAGGAGCAACCCAAACACCTTATCCTGCTCTCTCCTCTCATTCAAAACAGAGGGTTCTATGGTATGTGGTCTGAGCATCTCCAGCTCTGCCCACAGTGACCTAAACTTCCCAAAATGGACTGTAAAATCCATGTCTTCTTGGCTGAGGGAGTTTATAGCTTTCTTTACTTCAAAAACTCGAGTAAGGTTTAATATATTACCATATACCTTGTACAGAGTTTCCCACAAATCTTTGGAACTTTCACAGTAGGAATAAGCTTCCAAAATGGCTGGATCTAGAGAGTTTTGGATGAGAGACATCACCATGAGATCCTCCTGAACCCATTTGTCTTCATTAACCACCATCATCTCCTTTCCATCCTCTCCTTGGACAGTTTGTTTTGGAGCTTCTCCACTTGAGACATGACTCCATAAACCTCTTCCTCCAAGGGCAGTCTTCACCAATCTCGACCATAGAAGGTAGTTAACTCCCTTCAAAGTTACTGGAATGGTCACAGGTTTAGAGTTCTCCATCTTCTCTTGCTATTAGCTTCTGGGTAATAGAGTAAGAGTTGAAATGATTCTAACCAGAGAGTATGAACTTGAAAAGAAAGTAGAATAAAAAGCTTTGCGGAAGTAGAATAGGTTTCAAGAGCTTTGAGGCTCTGATACCATGTGAGTTTAGAGAGAATTATAGAAAGATTCGACCAAGAACTCCAGAAACCAGCTCAAGAACATGAAGAACAACAAGAGAGAAGAGACATTTCGTGGGAGAGAGAGAGAGAAATAGAGAAGTGAATTATTATTATTCAACTTGCTTGTTTAGGTTCCTGGAACCAGCATATAAATAGAGTAGACAAATATCTAGGATAATACTAAACAAAGGGAAATCCAGAATAAGAATAAACAATGTAGGAACAGTCCAACTGTCTTGGCAGGACCACCAGACTGAACCAGCAGGACCACCAGACTGAAAGTGACCTCTCCCAACAGTTGTCTGGGCAATTTGAATTTAGTTCCACATGTGATCCAGCTTTCCCAACGTTCCTCTTGTTCAGGCAAGCTCAGATAAGTCTTCTTGGTTTATTTTCGTCCAACTCTCCACTTCCTTTGCTTGCAAGTCACGTTGGATCACTTAGGTTGTACAGACAGCCTTGACTTCCAAGTTATCTTGAATCCTTGTTTAATCCAAACCACTTGATTTCCTTTTGCTTCTTATTGCTTCATCTCAACATTTGGTTCTCTCATGAAACACATTGTTGGATGCTATGTGTATTGCAGCTTGATTATCACAATGCATTGTGATTGGTGACGTAGTCTCTATACCCAAGTCTCTTAGCAGGTTTTTGATCCAAATGAGTTCACTAGTAAGCTTCCTCATTGCTCTATATTCAGCCTCAGCACTTGAACATGATACCACCTTCTGCTTCTTGCTCTTCCAAGTGACTAAGTTTCCTCCAATGAAAGTGCAATAGCCTGTTGTAGACCTCCTGTCTACTCTATCACCAGCCCAATCTGCATCACAATACCCCACAATCTCTGTGTTCTTGTTGCAACCCATCCATACTCCTTGTCCTGGTGCTTCTCTTAGATATCTCAAGATCCTCTCCACCATGTTCCAGTGATGTATCTTGGGTGTTTGCATATGCTGACTGACTTGATTGACTGCAAAACAAACGTCTGGTCTAGTGATGGTAAGGTAGATGAGCTTTCCAACCATTCTCCTATAGTGCTTGACATCTTCATAAGGTTTGTCCTCAAACTCCCCCTCACGTAACACCTTATAGCCATCTTCTAGTGGAGTTTTGGCTGCTCTTCTTCCTAGATCACCTGCCTCATTCAACAAATCAAGTGTGTACCTCCTTTGGGATAAGAACAGTCCCTCTTTAGACCGGCATATCTCAATCCCTAAGAAGTACTTTAACTCACCCAAGTTTTTGATATCAAATGAGGTTTAAGAAAGCTTTTAGTTAAGAGGATACCTTCCTTGTCACTCCCTGTGATGATGATATCATCCACATACACTAGGATCACCACAATTCCTCTTTGACTGGTGAGAGTGAAGAGAGTATGATCAGCTTCAGACTCCACAAAACCTCTTCCATTGAGAGTGGTGCTGAGCTTGTGATACCAAGCCCTTGGTGATTGTTTCAACCCATAGATAGCTTTCTTCAGTCTAAGAACATTTCCAGGTTTGACAAGGTGTTCTAGGCCAGGAGGTGGTCTCATGTAGACTTCATCTTCCAGCTCTCCTTGTAGGAAGGCATTCTTTACATCCATCTGCCGTAGATCCCACTCCAAGTTGACTGCTAAAGAGAGAATGATCCTTATGGTGTGTAGTTTGGCCACAGGTGCAAAAGTATCAAGGTAGTCTTCCCCATATGTCTGAGTAAACCCCCTTGCTACTAGCCTTGTCTTGCGCCTCTCTACTGTTCCATCAGCATTGTACTTGATGGTGAAGATCCAACGGCTTGTCACTGCTTTCTTGCCTTTAGGAAGCTCAGCTTCATACCAAGTATCATTTACTGTCATTGCATTGGTTTCATTTCCAACTGAATCTCTCCACTCCTTGTGCTCCATAGCTTCTTCATATGTCCTTGGGATGTACTCCTGATCCAATTCACCAATGAACACTACATGTTCTTGTGGATACTGAGCCAAAGAACACATTGCTTGTATAGGATGAGCTACTGCTTGTGAGTTGAAGTAAACTCGTGTGTTGATCCAATTGGAAGGAGGATTTCGGATTCTGGTACTCCTTCTCCATGGTTGTGTCTGAACATTTCCATCCACAGCTGGTGCTTCCTCATCATCCTTAGACTGATCATCATTCACCACTAACCCTTCTTCTTGCTCATCTTGATCATGAGAAACTGAACTTCCTTGTGGTACATGTTGTTGTTCAGTTTGGTTCCCCCCTTCAGGATCAAGGTGAGTAACCTCAACAGCTTCATCTTCAGGCTCCTCATTCATCTCTTCACTTGGTGGGGTGTGAGGACCTTGTCTTGTCTCATGAACAGGTACAACCCTCTCTTCTGGTATACTGATGCCAAGGCTTTCCATTACCCTTCTCAAATTGATTGCTTTATCTGAGGTTGATTGAGATAGATTCTTCACCTCATCCCAACTCTTCTCATCATAATAACCCTTAGTCTCCACAAACTTCACGTCTCTTGATATTAGAACTCTTCTTGCCACTGGTTCATAACACTTATAACCCTTTTGTGTTGAAGAGTATCCAATGAACATAGCTTTTGGCATCTAACTTGCTCCTCTGTTCCCCTGGTATCAACACAAAGCAGAGGCATCCAAATACACGCAGATGATCCAAAGAGGGCTTGTTGTTGTTTAGTACCTCAAATGGAGACAAATCATTAAGAATCTTAGTGGGAATCCTGTTGATCAGATAACAAGCAGCCATCACAGCATCACTCCAAAACCTCTTTGGAACATTAGTATGGAACATCATTGACCTTGCCACTTCCATCAAATGCCTATTCTTCCTCTCAGCTACTCCATTTTGTTATGGAGTATAAGGACAGCTTGTCTGATGTATGATCCCATGCTGAGCTAGACACTGCTTGAAGGCTTGACTTGTATACTCTCCACCATTATCTGACCTAAGAATCTTTATTTTGGCACTGAAATGGTTGAGGACATGGGTCTGGAAATTCTTGAAAGCTTCAAGCACTCTGTCTTTAGACTGGATCAGTGTCACCCAAGTGTACTTAGACTTCTCATCAATAAAAGTCACAAAGTAGTTGTGATTCTCTCTAGACAGACAAGGAGCAGTCCAGACATCAGAATGAACAAGGTCAAAGCACTTCTCATAGATTGTACTTGACCTTGGAAAGACTGTCCTACAATGCTTCCCCAGGATACATGCTTCACATCCATCATTTTCAAACACCACACCAGGAAGCATTAGGCTTAGAGCTCTAGCGTGAGGATGTCCCAACCTGGCATGCCATGTAGTGCCATCAACTCCCAGAGAAGTACTGATCATGCAAATAGAAGAAGATGGTTCTATTCTTTTGAGATGATAGAGTTCATCATGACTGTGTCCTCTTCCAATCACCTGCCCTGTCTTTAGGTCTTGAAACTCAACATCATCAGGTCTAAATAGCACTTGACAACTCAAATCAACTGTAGCCTTCCTTACTGATAGCAAGTTAGAAGTAAACTGAGGCATATATAAGGCAGATGATTCTCTATCGAACAACCTAAGGTTCCCTATCCCTTCTATCTTAACCTTATCTCCATTGGCTATAATTACATTCCCTGAGGCTGGCTTTACATCATTAATCATATTCTTATCACTAACCACATGGTGACTAGCTCCTGAATCTATAATGATAGGTTTAGAGTCTGTACCTGCCTTCTTAGCTGAGATGATGGCCTTGGTAGCTCTAATAAAGTCATTCAGATCACTCCTGGTCACTGAGTCATCAGTTCTGGTAGCACCAGCTGCACTTCTCCACGCTCCTTCTTCATTTGAATTACTACTGAAGGCAGAATACATGGTCTTTCCTTCAAATGTCTAAGGTTCAATCAGCTTGAGCAAATTCCTGGCCATCCTAATATCCATCTTCCTTTGTTTCAAAATATTTCTTCTGTGTTGTTTCTTAGAGCTCTTGTACTGATGAAACAACACAACTTTTCCATTCTTTCCCATCTTGTTGTTTGTAGGATGACCTGACTTCATTCCCTTCTCAAAGAGTGTGTGAGTAGCTTGTTCTTGCTGGATAAGCGCACACACACCTTCTACACTTGGGAGCTTGTCTTCTCTAAGAACATGGTTGATCAGCTGACTGTATGATGGATTTAGAGTGAGTAGCAAACTAAAGACCACATCCTGTTCTTGCCTTTCTCTTAAGACTTCAGGATCACTAGAACTTGGTCTTAGCATGTTATTCTCTGGCCATAAGCTTCTAAATTTTCCAAGATGCTGGTTGAACTCTCCTTCATCTTGTTTCAGGTTGTTGATCTCTTTCTTGATTTCAAACACCCTGCTCAGATTAGACATGTTTCCATACACCTTCCTAAGTGTATCCCACAACTCTTTGGAGGTCTCACAGTAGGAGTAAGCTTCCAGGATTGAAGCTTCAAGGCTGTTCTGGATGATAGACAACACCATGAGGTCCTCCTGACCCCATTTGTCCTTGCCAGCCAACACCACTTTAGTACCATCCTCTCCTAGGATGGTCTTCTTTGATGGTTTGTCTTCTGTCACATAGAACTAGAGACCTCGTCCTCCCAAGGCTGTCTTGACAAGCCTTGACCATAAAAGATAGTTATCTCCCTTGAGAGTAACTGGAATGTTTACTTTGGTATTTTCCATTTTTGGCAAATTCTGGAGCTGGAAATGAAGAACAGCTGAAGAACAAGATGAACTTTGCCAAAAATAGAAAAGAAAACTCAGAGATTTGCGGAAGTTAAGTAAAAGAATGAAGAAGAATAGGTCTTAAGAGCATAATTGCTCTGATACCATGTGAGAATAAGAGATTTAGAGAGAGTTTACTTGCTGGAAACTGAAGAACATGAAGAACAAGAGAGAGAGAAGAGATTTCGAAATGTAAAGAGAGAGAAGGAGAGAAATGATTTCCTTGCTTAATGTGTTATGGGAACAACCCATAAATAGGGAAACCATAGCAAGCAGACAGAAGAAAAAAAAATAAACAAATACATCAGAAACAGCCAAATTGGCTCAGCCAGCAGCAGAGAAAGGGACATGTCTGAAGTGGTCCCAAGAATTTAAATTCAAATTCTTCAGCTCACATATGACTTCTTTCCTTGTCTCCAACGTCCATATAGTCTTGGTGTGACCAGACTAAAGTTTTCTGGTTAAGGTAACCAGTTCTGATCCATTTAGCACTTCCCCTTGTCTTGCACGCCAAGTTAGGGAACTTCCTCTTGTCTTGCACGCCAAGTTAGGGCAAGGTTGTACGGACAACCTTGTTCCACAAGGTTCACTTAAACACTGCTTATTCTTCTGATTGTATTGTCTTTTATCTCTTGATGTCTTCATGTCAACATCTTCTTCTTTCTTTGATATCCTTTTGTCAATACTCCCCCTCAAGCTTAGCCATACATCATGGTTAAGCTTGGAACCCATGAAGGCATCCCTCATTAAAACCTTTGTGTGAAAAACCCAACGGGATAAAAACACACAAAGGAAAAAGAGTAGATGCTTCCTGGATGAGAGGATCATGGTCTAGACAAGTCTATGAGTACTAACCTTGGATGTATGGACTCACAAACTTTGGTGCTTGCTCCCTTAGTGAAGATATCTGCTAGTTGATCTTCACTTCTTGTGTAGCAAGGTAGGATAAACTTCTGCTCCACTGCCTGCCTCACTTTGTGACAATCCACCTCTATGTGTTTTGTCCTCTCATGAAAAACTGAGTTTGAAGCTATATGTATGGCCGCCTGGTTATCACAGTGCATTGTGATTGGTGATGTTGTCTCTATGCCCAAATCTGTAAGTAGGTTCCTGATCCAGATGAGTTCACTTGTAAGCTTCCTCATTGCCCTATACTCTGCTTCAGCACTTGAACATGATACCACCTTTTGTTTCTTGCTTTTCCAAGTGACCAAGTTTCCTCCGATAAAGGTAAAGTAGCCTGTTGTAGATCTTCTGTCTAATTTATCACCAGCCCAATCTGCATCACAATATCCCACAATTTTTGTGCTCTTGTTGCAACCCATCCAAACACCCTGACCAGGAGCTTCCTTTAGATATCTCAAGATCCTTTCCACCATATTCCAATGATGAACTTTAGGTGTTTGCATATGCTGGCTGACTTGGTTTACAGCAAAGCAGACGTCTGGTCTTGTGATGGTGAGATAGATCAACTTCCCTACCATTCTTCTATAGAGCTTGAAGTCTCCAAATGGCTCATCTTCAAACTCCCCCTCACGCAAGACTTTGTACCCTTCTTCTAGAGGTGTTTTGGCTATTCTTCCTCCAAGCTTTCCTACCTCATTTAACAGATCAAGAGTGTACTTTCTTTGAGATAAGAAGAGCCCCTCTTTAGAGCGGCATATCTCTATCCCTAGAAAGTACTTTAGCTCACCCAAATCTTTAATATCAAAAGTGGACTTAAGAAAAGCTTTAGTTGAGATGATACTTTCGTTGTCACTTCCTGTGATGATGATATCATCTACATAGATTAGAATCACCACAATTCCTTGCTTACTTGGGAGAGTGAACAGTGTATGATCAGCTTCTGATTTTAGAAACCCTCTTCCATTAAGAGTTGTACTCAATTTGTGATACCAGGCTCTTGGTGACTGTTTCAATCCATAGATAGCCTTTTTCAATCTAAGGACATTCCCTGGTTTGACAAAGTCTTCCATACCAGGAGGTGGCCTCATGTAAACCTCATCCTCCAATTCCCCTTGGAGAAATGCATTCTTGACATCCATCTGCCATAAATCACACTCCAAGTTGACTGCCAACGAGAGTAGAATCCTTATGGTGTGAAGTTTAGCTACTGGTGCAAAGGTATCTAGATAGTCTTCTCCATAGACTTGAGTATATCCTCTTGCAACCAGCCTTGTCTTCTTTCTTTCTGGTTTTCCATTAGCTAGGTATTTCATGGTGAAGAGTAGGCGACTTGTTACTGCTTTCTTTCCTTTAGGAAGCTCAGTTTCATACCAAGTATCATTCTTGATCATAGCACCGATTTCATCTCCAACTGAATCTCTCCACTCATCTAGTTCCATTGCCACTTCATAGGTCTTTGGAATGTATTCTTGATCCAGGTTGCTGATGAAGGCCACGTGCTCTTGAGGATAACTAGCTAAAGAACAGGTTGCTTGGATAGGGTGAGCCACTGCATTGCTGTTGAAGTATACTCTAGTGTTGATCCAATTGGATGGATCTTTCCTCACTCTAGTGCTTCTTCGCAATGGTTGAATCTATTGCTCCCCTACCACTGCCTCTTCCTGTCCTTGTTCTCCACTACCCTGATCTTCACTAGACTGATCAGAATCAGCTCCATCTTGATCATGTGTTGCGGCTGAATCATCTTGTTGGCGTGATTCTGGTTCATTGCCCCCCTCAGGATCAGGATGGACTGTTTCTCCAACTGGTGCAGCTTCTTCAGCCATTGGAGGTATAGGAGAAGGTGCTGGTGCCCCCTTGTTTTGAGGCTGACTAATGCCCAAGCTTTCCATTATGACTCTCAGGTTGTTTGCCCTATCTGAGGGTCCATGTGAGAGGTCTCTAAGGTTCTCCCAACTCTTCTCATCATAGTACCCCTTGGATTCCACAAACTTCACATCCCTTGAGACCATAACTCTTCTTAGCTCTGGTGAGTAACACTTGTACCCTTTCTGCGTGTGGGAATATCCTATGAACATAGCCTTGACACTTTTGGGGTCTAATTTGTTTCTCTGTTCACCTGGAGTCAAGACAAAACACACACACCCAAACACACGCAAATGATCAATTGGAGGTTTGATGTTGTTTAATAACTGAAAGGGAGAAACATCTTGGAGAACTTTGGTTGGTATTCTGTTAATCAGATAGCATGCTGATACCACAGCATCTCCCCAAAACTTCTTTGGGACATTAGTGTGGAATATCATGCTCCTTGCTACCTCCATAAGATGACGATTCTTCCTATCAGCCACTCCATTTTGTTGTGGTGTGTATGGGCAGCTTGTTTGGTGTCTAATCCCATGTTTTGCTAAGTGGTTTTTGAAGGCCTGGCTAGTGTATTCTCCTCCATTATCAGACCTAAATATTTTGATCTTAGAGGTAAAATGTTTAGTTACATAGTTTTGGAAGTTTATAAAAGCTTCTAAAACTCTATCTTTACTGTGAATCAAGGTGAGCCAAGTATATTTTGATTTTTCATCTATGAATGTAACAAAATATTTATGGTTTTCTCTAGATGCACAAGGTGCTGTCCAAACATCAGAGTAAACTAGATCAAAACAATTCTCATAGATAGTCATAGACTTAGGGAACACAGATTTGCAATGTTTTCCAAGAATACAAGCCTCACAAGTTTCATTTTTAAAAGATAGATTAGGTAAGATTAAGCCTAAAGCACGAGAATGAGGGTGACCTAATCTAGCATGCCATAACACATCATTAGCTAAAACAGAAGCAGAATTAAAAGCACAAGATAAATCTGATCTAAGCTTGGAGTCTTCAAGTAAATAAAGCTCTCCCTTGCTCACCCCTTTCCCCAGCATCTTACTGGTCTTAATATCCTGAAAGCAAACATCATTAGGACTGAAAATAACTTTGCAATTAAGATCATTTGTTGCTCTCTTAACAGATAATAAGTTAGAGATGAAAGTAGGCATGTAAAAAGCTTGAGACTCTTTATCAAACAATTCAGAGTTCCTACCCCCTCAATGGGTATTCTATCACCATTTGCAATTACTACACTACCTAAAGCATGTTGAGATAGAGAAGAGAATGACCAGAAGAAGAAAATGGTTCATGATCCAAAGAAATAAAGAAACAAGAAGAAGAAGAAGGAGTGATCCGGATACTACAAGTTGAGACTGGTTCATATAGTCTTGTGAACTAAGTCATTATTAGAATGGAGAAGAAAGAAGCATGGCTGAGTGTGGTCCATTGATCTGAGAGATAAAGAAAACAAAAAGAAGAATAGATACCTGAAAAGAGTTTGGTCTGTACAACCTTGCTACACAAGGCAGTCCGTACAGTCTTGGCTTCCAAGTAACCAAACTTAACCTAGAGTGACTTGGAAGGCCTGGAAGGTGGGAACTCGTCCAGATTAATATTCTGAAGAATATTTGAAGTTTAAATGGAGCATCAGACCGTTGAAGAGAGCTGAGGCAAGTGGAGATTTAATTAAGAATAAAAGTCACATGTTCTGCCTAAGAAGAAAGCAGTTTGGATCTGTCACTTTCACTCAACCAGACTGTGCCCATCTCTCTCCTGTCACTATCTACTCCCTCTGGTCGAGATTCACCTTGGCTGAATCCTCCTGGCTTCATCAGAAACCCTACAATAATATTTGTTTAGTAGATTTGTACTTTATTATTTATTTATTCTCTTGCAATTTGTAATCTGGCTATATAGCCACCCCATGTGTATTGTGAAACCTCTAAGGCAGAGGGGAGCTCTCTCTCTCTTCAATATTCTCTTTTTACTTCACTCTCCCCACACTCTTTACTCTCTTAATCTCGTCCATACTCTCTGTGATTCTCACTCTCACTTAATCTCTCTCAGATACTCACTAATACTCTCTTAATCTCTTAGTTCTCCAGCAGCATTCTCCTTGATTCTCCTTTACTCTCATCAGTCTATTATCTATAATTTCGACCACACTCTGTTTCTACATCACTCACACACCAGAATCTGTATATTCTCACATGGTATCAGAGCTTCCAAGCTCCTGAAACCTTCATAGCTTCCGCAAATCATCATCTTCTCAAAACTTTCTCCAAAACAGTTTCTGCTACATCTCTTTATCCACTGGTCAAAAGGTCTTCCAAGAGGGAAGAATCTCTCCAAAACTCAAGATAGGACAGTATACAAGTCTCTGTAACTCAAGAAATCTTCGGCTAAGTCCAGCAAGCTTCATCAAAGTTTCAGTTTCAAGCTCTGTTTCTTGCAAAACCAGTTGGTACATTCTATTGTCCACTGGTCCAAACTCTCTAAGATGGGGAGCTCAAAGGAAATGGCAACTTCAGTAGATTCAAGGAGTCCAAAGAAGAATCCAAACCACCTCATCTGGTCCATGCTGAAGATAATCCATGGAAGAAACCATTCTTGGAGAAAGGTCACTAAAGAAGCATTAAAGCTAAGATGTTATAATCATTCTCTGGCCAGCCATGCTGAAGCTCTGTTTCTGACCAACAAAACCCACGACCAGCAAGAGAACAGGAGGGGTTTGAAGTGTCTCCTTGAACAGAATGAGAGAATCAAGAAGAGGAGGTATTCGACAGTCAATCCACACCACAAGCACTTCAAATTCAAGTGATTCACATCCATGGAGGTTCAAGGAACTAGCTCAGGTTCCTTGGTTGTAAGTTAACCTCCTAAACTCTAATAAGAGCCTGTTTAATTTCTTAAATTATTTCTGGTTGTGTTGTGTATGTGTTTAGTATCTTTGGGACAGTTTAATGGTACGAGAGTTATTGCACCTAGTTTATGTCCCATGATACTAAAGAGTTGTGTGTGTATTGTTCTAGGAGTGATTAAGTTTGCTAGCATGGTAATGTCTAGTTTCTGTCCTAGAATAATTCTTTGTGTTGTCTCTGGCCTAAGTGAGTTGCTTAGTCTCAGTGTCTGTCTTGTTGCATTGTTAAAGGTCTAGGAGAGTTTTCTGGCCATGTGTTGGATTTATAGTTGTGTAACTTGATTAGATGAGTTGTCTAGTCTATGCTACTGTCATAAATTGTCATTGCATTCTGCTATTGTCATATGTGTGATAAATTGAGCCTAGATGCCTTGTAATTGATGAGTTAGCATACCTGATCATTTAGTGAATTGGTTGCATGGATTTGAACTGAATGAGTTGTTTAAATTCTGTCCATTGCATTTTCTTAAAGCATTAGGATCAGGATTGGTAAGTTACCAAAGTCTGATCCTAGTGTGTGTGGTCTGATTATTGTTGGAGTTTGAGTGATGTTTCAGGTACAGAAGTGTTGTCTCTGTCCATCATCAAATCAAGACAAAGAAGAAGACTTTGCCCATGTTGTTCAGAGCCTGCACAAGATGCATATTCCTGTCCATGGAGAAAAAGGCCCATGAGTTCAGAGCCTACAGAGTCTGTATATTCCTGACCATGGAGAGATGTTTTGTGTGTGAAACCGGTTGAAGAAGCGCATCCTGGTTAGGTGTTGAGATTCTGGTTCATGAGACACGCAAGAAGAAGTGTGGTGTAAGGCATTGGAGCAGAAACCAAACGTGGATCGGTTGAAGAAGCGCAGCCTGGTTAGGTGTTGAGCTCCTGGTCAAATACTTATCTTTGCTCACCTTTCAAGCTTGGTCCATCACCTATACTCTCTGGATAAAGCTTGAGGAGGGGTATTGGTGAGTATTCTGATGGTTCAAGACGTCCATAGCCTCACCAGAAGATCGGAAGTGGAGTTCACTCAGATCAAAGAAGAAGAAGAAGAATGCTAGTGATGGAGTTCACACTGGCATGTGTCAGGAAAAGGAGGATAACAACCTAACCATGAAGAATTTAACCATGAAACTAATTGCCCTACATTCTACACTCATCAAGGGCACGCGGCGAATTGGAATCAGTCTAAAAGGAGTTACGGTTTGGAAGTTACTCCAGTTACAAGTTGCAGGCGTTCTGCTGTCTAGAGATCAGTTGCGGGTGATGGAGTTCATGATCCAAATTGGTCTACCAAGTGGGGGATTCAAGTGGAGTTCACTCCCCATCATGATTAACATTGTTGGAGCTCTCTGGAGTAGATGCTGGAGGTCCTTAACCCCTTCAGAATGGCGAGTAGTCAGAAGATAGGGGAGATACCAAACCGGCCAAGAGATGAGTTCCGGGTTGTTGATGTGTGCAAGGGGTGGAGTTCACCCTTGCAGCACAAGAAAGGTCCGTGATCCAGAGCTCTTTTTTTTCTAACCAGACTGGTCTAAGGCACAAAGGCTCACTGGCCAATCCCTAGGCCTTGGGGATTTCTACTCTTTTTCCTTAGTATGTTTTTGTCCCATTGGGTTTTGCATACTAAGGTTTTAATGAGGGATTTCTTCAAGGTTCCAAGCTTGTCAATGGGATATCCTATGTCAAGCTGAGGGGAGTGTTGATGATAGTAGAAGAGGAATGACCAGAAGAAGATATCTGGTTGCATAGATCCAAAGAATATAAGAACAGAAGAAGAAGGAAAGAGTGATCCGGATACTCAAGTTGAGACTGTTCATACAGTCTTGTGAACTAAGTCATATTATTAGAATGGAGAAGAAAGAAGCATGCTGAGTGGTGTCATTGATCTGAGAGATAAAGAAAACGAAAGAGAAGAATAGATACCTGAAAGAGTTTGGTCTGTAGCAACCTGCTACACAAGCAGTCGTACAGTCTTGGGCTCAAGTAACCAACTTAACGCTAGATAGTGCCTTGGTAAGGTCAAGAAGTGGGAACTACGTCGCTAGATTAATATTCTGGAAGCATATTTGAAGTTGTAAATGGAGCATCGAGACCGTTGAACGAGAGCTGACGCAAGTGGAGATTTAATTAGATATAAAAGTCTACATGTTCTGCCTAAGAGAAAGCAGTTGGACCTGTCACTTTCACTCAACCAGACTATTTGGCCATGGCTCGTCTCTGTGCACTATCTACTCGCCTCCTGGTCGAGATTCACCTTGCTGCATCCTCCTGGCTTTCATCAGAACGCCTACAATAATATTTGTTTAGTAGATTTGATAGATCTAAAGACAAAGTGCTTTGCAGAGAATTAACTCCTAAGCATACAATGTTCAGAAGCTGAACAAGGGATTCACAGTTTGTAAGAAAGTTTTTAACAAAAGGTGAATGATCTTATTGAGGTCGTGCATAGTCTATTATAGTCTTACAAGAATGTAGAAAGCTAGAAATGATGTAGAAAACTAGGAACTTAGGAACAGAAATGAAGACTAAGACTTTTTGACCACTTTTAAGTGTTTTGTTGAATGACTCTTGGATGATCACGACCAAGACTTTCT
>CAJHQP010011917.1:0-13710 GCA_905132765.1 Moricandia arvensis
TCTTGACAAAAAAAACTCTCTAATAAGAATTAGAGTTCGACCCGCACATGACCCGCAACACAAGTATTGGTTCATATATATAAATATATATATATAATTTATTTATATTTTGATGTGACCATTATATATTTTAGATATGTTATCATTTTGTAATGTAATTTTATTGTGGGTATTAATTTTTATTTATTTTATAAATTTATATTTTTCTTTTATTTTAAATGTTTGATATTTTATATTTTTACCATATACTGAATTGTATATTATTATGTTTATAAATTATGTTGTATGGTGTAAATGTGATCATTTAATTACATGCATATAACTAGAATATGTATTATATATTTTTATAGTTTATTTATCATATTGAAATGTTTATTGTTTAATAAATAATAGATAAAATCAATATTATAGAAAATAAAATATCATTAATAAAAATTCATTAAGTTAAAACTTTTTTAATATTGTCATTAATGTTTCTAAACATATTTATTTTTAGTATTGATATATATGTTTCAAACAATATTTTTTGGTACTTCAATTTTAAAAATATAGATGATGTAGTTAAGATGTAAAGCTTATACAAAAGAACCTTTGAGTAATAAATGTACCTAAAGGTAAATGTTAGATTTTCTATAATAATTTATTTTCTCTTTTCTTGACAAAAAAAAATTTTTTTACTAGTATCCTTCCTTTTTTTACTATACTATTTGATAATGTGGAAGTCATATATGTATACGTGGTTCTGGTCAAAAGTAACCCTTGGTTCTGTCCATCAATAAAACGTGTCACCAGTTTCTAATTTGATAATGTTGAAGCCTTGAAGGTCTCAAAAAATCTAATACAAATCAGGACTTGTTAAACAGCGTGCCGTGCATGTCTTCCATACATCAATTCCTATATATATTATATGACATGAGGTACTATTACATATGATAAAATCTCTCTTTATCTCTCACTTCAGATTTCACATCTTAAAGCAATCACTTCCCCAATCATGCAAGCTTCTGAAACATCCAAACTTCTTGTATCCGACATCGCCTCTTCCGTTGATCACGTCCCTTCAAACTATGTTCGACCAATCTCTGACCGTCCAAAGCTGTCCGAGATTGAAACATCAGGTGATTCCATCCCTATGATCGATCTCCAGGAACTCCATGGACCCAATCGAGCAGACGTTATACACCAAGTTGCTCTTGCGTGCGCTTCTTATGGCTTCTTCCAGGCAACTCCTTGTTTAATTCACTCTCCTTTATTTATGGGGCTGGTCATTCTACATTTGATTTGATTCGTTATTCGTTTCGATTCGATCCAAAAAATTTGGATATTCGTGGTCGAAGCAAAACAGATACTAAAAAACAATAATAGTTGAAAAGAAATAAACCACAAATACTAAAATAAATTAGAGCTGAATATTTGAACTACTCCGATATTATACATATCGATGTATATTTACAAATAAATATAGATTGTTATATGTATAATTTTATATAATTATTATTTTTAACATATCATTTTAGTAATTTTATTTAAAATCTACTTATAAAATCTTTGTAAAAACAACAATTTTCTAAAATTTTGTGTTTTATAAGAAAATTTTATTAACTTTAGAAATTTATAGAACATATAGACTCATTAATTTTTTTTCATTTTATGTTATATAAAAATACTTTTTTTTGAAAACAAATTTGTATAGTATTTTTAGATTTTCTTATATTAAACAAAGTAGATGAGATATCCGTAAATATCCAAAAAAAATTAGATATCCGAAAAACCGGATATCCATATTTCTCGAAGCAAAACAAACCGAAAAGTTAGATATCCGTATGATACGAAACACAAATACTGAAAATTATGGTGTTATTCAATTCGTGCTATTATTTCTCGAAGCAAACAAATCGAAAAATTAGATATCCGTAAGATATAAAACAAATTACAAATACTGAAAATTATGGTGTTATTCGATTTGTTTATTTCAGTGAACTATGTTTATAACCTAAGTAACTTAGCTTCATTGCACTGCACTTCATTTGGACTCGAACTTGTTCTGTTTCATTTTGACCGTCCTCTTTTTATTGCATTACGATCATTTTCTCCAATTGACTATGTTTTATAACAACTACAAGACAATGTGATATCTGTTGTCGCAATAGAAGGGCGCTGTTTGGTTGAGTTAAAAGGTCATTTTTTTTCTCATTTATCCAGATCAAGAATCATGGTGTACCAGAAAAAACCATTGAAAAAATGATGACGGTGGCAAGAGAGTTTTTCAGGCAGCCAGAGAGCGAGAGAGTGAAGCATTACTCTGCGGATACAAAGAAGACGACGAGACTCTCCACAAGTTTCAACGTTGGCTCAGAGAAAGTCTCTAACTGGAGAGACTTCCTCCGACTCCATTGCCTCCCTATCGAAGATTTCATCAACGAATGGCCTTCGAGTCCAGTCCCATTTAGAGAAATCACAGCTGAATACGCCACAAGCGTTAGAGCCTTGGTCCTGGTACTTCTCGAGGCAATCTCAGAGAGCTTAGGCCTTGCGAAAGACAGTGTAAGCAATACATTAGGCAAACACGGTCAACACATGGCCTTAAACTACTATCCACCCTGTCCTCAACCCGATCTAACTTTCGGACTTCCTGGACATAAAGATCCAAACTTGATCACTGTTCTTCTTCAAGATGAAGTGTCTGGTTTGCAAGTCTTTAAAGATGGTAAATGGATCGCTGTTCATCCTGCTCCCAACACTTTTATTGTCAACATGGGTGACCAAATGCAGGTACTTGGGAGAAACCAAATTGAAAATTTCATATGTTTCTTCACCATCATTATCTTAAGCTTATGTTGTTGATTCTCCTCTTAGGTTATCAGCAATGACAAATACAAGAGTGTGCTACACAGAGCGGTTGTGAACAGCGACAAGGAGCGGATATCGATACCAACATTCTACTGTCCTTCTTTAGACGCTGTGGTAGGCCCACAACAAGAGCTGATTAATGAGGAAGAAGATTCTCCTGCTGTTTACAGAAGCTTTACATATGCTGAGTACTACGAAAAGTTTTGGCACAGAGCCCTTGCAACTGAGAGCTGTATTGACTTGTTCAAAGCTTCCAAAACCTAAGACTGTGTAGTTTAGAAGCAGTTATGACCGAAACAAGAACGTCCATCTGTGTTGCAGTTTTATTTTATTTCCCCTAGATTCTCATGAATGTTAATTCAATCTGTTTAACAAATAAAACAAACTATTCTTCATTTCTTTGATCTCAATATCAACTTCTTATTAACCACATTATGCACACACTTGGTTGTCCATATAATATTGGGACTACACTTGACTCAATTTGGAATTATAGGACACAACTTAAGAGAATAATTCAAATAAAAGAGCTTCTTTTGCTACTTTATATGTTACTCCATTTATTTCTCTTGATTGGAAGACAAAGCGGACCTCTTAAAAGTCATGATTCATATCCGTGATATATGGTGTTTTTGACATAATTGTAAATATGTTTTAAAGGAGTTTTCAGTCCATATCGAGTTTGCCTAGTCTTTTTGGGTCATTTCAGGTCTGGAGTAGGTTGCAAAGTTGAAGAAGGGTGCATGAAAAAAGATGTCATAATTGAAGTATTTCCCACGGAGCAGCCAGGTAGAGCAGTTTGACAGTTGATCCCCCAAGGAGCAGTCGGGTGATTGTTTTCGATATTTAAAGAAACCTTCAAGATATTTTGAGATTTTCCCTAACCACCATATATTCTCCTCTAACTTAGTGGCCCCTCCTTATAAAAGACGACACATATCTTTACTTGTGGGGGACGCGATTTTTTCATTTTTTTGAAAAAAAAAACCTTAGACTTGATTTTAGCCAATTGCAACTTGTAAGGGAGACAGCTCCATCTCTCGCCTATTATCCTGAACCCTCTCTGTTTCTATTCTATTTACATGCAGTATTATTCAGTAATCATTGGTCTCTTGTGTTATGGCTGAGGAGTCAGCTAGTTAATCTAGGGTGTTAGAGTGCTAGATCGCAAGCTAAACAAGAAAATAGGTTAATGCTTAATTGTTCTTGATGTATTTAATGCTTGTGCTAATATGATCACCTAGCATTCGATCTTAGGTTAACTTATGCATCAAAAGTTCTAGATCTAGTATGAATGAGCATCACATCCCTAACCACACGAAAGTAGATGTTAGGGTGTTTATTGAACAGATCGGAATTGTACACTAAGGGTCACCATCAGATCCCAGACCAAGTGACATCGTAAGCACTAAGTCTGATCAGTGAAAGGAACAACTACACGACAATGTGTTGTTCTAACCGCGAGTTTCGATTTCTAGACTTGTCCTTATTGAACCTGAATAGTTGTTTGGTTACTTGAATTAAATACCCTAGGTCAACTTCTCTTTAACCTGAAACCCCAACCAATTCGTGCTACTTCTTTCTTACGTTACCTTAAAATAAAAAAAACCATCATTGTATTAGCTAAATATTGATCCAACAAGGATAAAGTGTAAATTGGTTCTCTGGAATTGAATCTTAAAATATTACAACAACACTATTTTCTTGGAGTAGAAAATACACATTTTGAGTGTATCAATCCGTAAGGATATTAGAGTCCAATGTAATGAGGTAAAGAAGAAGGCCAATGCAACGTCTAGAAACCTAGAAGAATGTCATCACTTTCAAGAGTTTAGAATTTTCTATGTATCTAATTTCATATAAATATATATTGAGCTTGATGGCATTCCTTTACATTGGGCTTCTTCGTTACCTCACTACATTGGACTCTAATAGATAGTTCAAGTACCAGCCATATCTCTTCATTATTCATGGCTGTCATTAGTTCCTTAGAATTTGATTCAAAGATAAGTCTCATTTACCTCATGTAAGCAAAATGAAACAAAAAAAGTTACAACTTTAGAAAGCTCTATTGAAATGGAAATATCTCATTGACCGTTTTTAGAAGCAACAGTAAAAAGAGAAAGGAAACTATTAAATTGTCACCAAGAACTTAAGTGTTTGAGTTTCATATAGAGTTGAAGAGGCTGCTCTTTAAAACAGCCAAGGTTCCAAGACTCAGTCACATTAATTACAACTACATTTATAGGAAAGTAGATACAAAGAAAACCCTAAACTCTTGAGCTTGATGGCATTTTTAGGTTCTAGACACTGCATTTGGCTTCTTCTTCACCTCATTACATTGGACTCTAATAGCTAGTTCCAGTACCAGCCATACCTCCTCATTATTGATGGCTGTGATTAGTTCTCTAGAATCTGATTCAAAGATATGTCTCATTTACCTCATGTAAGCAGATTTAAACAAAGAAGATTACCGCTTTATAATGCTTTATTGAAATGAACATAACTCGAACTCAAATGGAATGTAAATAACTCATCGAGCTTTGTTTAGAAGAAACAATAAAAAAAGTAAGGAAGATGTTAGATTGTCACCAACCAAGAACTTAAGAATTTGATTTATATAGAGAGTTGAGAGGTTGTGCTCTTCAATGCAGCCAATGTTCCAAGAATCAGTCAAATTACAATTATAGTTATAGGAAACTAGATGCGAAAAAAAAACTAACTATTGAGCTTAATGGCCTTCCTTTAGGCATCTAGACATGGCACTGGACTTATTTAAATCATGACACTGGATCCTAATACCTCAGAATTCATATTTAGCATGGCCATCACATTGCTTCAGCCTCAAATTCTATCATCACTACAAGAAAATAATTTATTAACTACAAAATTTAACGAGGAAAAAGGGACCTCGTAAACTTACGTGTCCTTTACGAGGAAATTACGAGGAAAGTCCCAAAACTCGTAGAATCCTCGTGAATAAACGAGAAATGGGTTTCCTCGTAAAATCGACGTTACGTAACGAGAATATTGCGTGGCATAATGAATTTCCTCGTAAACTTCTCACTAAGTTTACGTGGAATTTACGAGGAAACCATCTACCGAGGAAACAACGAGGCCTACGGCTTTTTAGTTGTAAACGTGTTTGTTTTTGGGTGTATACCTACCAACTTTCCTCGTAAATTTGAGGTACAATGTCATCTACCAATTTTAAATTTTCCTATAAATATGTTGTTTCAATTTCAAATGAAAGATACCCAAAAAAATTGAAAACGTAAAAGAAAAAAAATGAAAACGTGAAAGAAAAAAATGTCCGGAGATGGAAATATTTTCGAGTTGCGGAGGTGGATGTATACACACAAAGATGGTAACGGGAGAGTGACGAAAGAATATCTCGAAGGGCTGGAGAAATTTATGCATCAAACATATTCTACACCGCTCACGCAAGAAAGCGGTAAGATGTTATGTCCTTGTCAGAAATGCAACAATTCAAAATTAAGCACTCGAGAAAATGTTTGGAAGCATTTAGTAAATAGAGGTTTCACGCCACATTACGATATTTGGTTTCAACATGGAGAAGGTTATATTAATTGTGGGAATGAAGCTAGCAGTAGTAATAGCAATTTTCAGCTCCCGGTTCGGTTCCGGATACTGTCCCCGAGACTCAGTCTTCTTAGAGAGTCTCGCAGTCGCCTCCTCCTCCTCCTGCTGCGGCTGAAGTTCATCCCGACTTGCTCGTGCCGCTGACGGCTCCTTATGCTACGTACACCGTCGAGGACCTTCTCGTTCAGCCAGGCAGGGAAGGTTTACCAGTCCTCGACCCCGACCGACCGGAAGGCACTTACTGGTACGTTTCATGTTTACACATATTTTTTTTTTTTAAAGTTCGTCCTTAAGAAAAAGGGACGTAGATTGGGGATTGGTTCCATTAATTATGTCCCAAGAGCGACATCGTCTTATGCTCAGCGACGGGAAGATGAGACTGCTCAGCTGCGTTCAGAGTGGAACGCGACGCGTTCTGATTTGAGCACGACGAAAGCTCAAATGGGTTCACTCGAGAGTTTCATGGACGTTCTAGCGGCTGGAAATCCGGAATTGGAGCTGATGTTAGCAGTGAGACGGAGACAATTGGGCATTCCAGACCCAGACCTCCAGAACGAGATGGACAGAAGGAACGACGACTCCCAGAACCCCTAGCTCTTTTATTTCCTTTTGTTATAATATATATTGTATAAAACTTAAATATTTATAAAATATTCTTGTTCTATTCTATTAATTTTATTTTATTTCAAAAAACTATTTTTTTATATTTTAATATATTTAATTAAATTATCAATGCATGGAAAAATAGGTTTCAAAGTTAATCACTCATTAACTCTACGAGGAATTAACTACGAAATTTACCGTGGGCTTTACGAGGAAAAATTTATGTGGATGTTACGACGAAGCTTAACGAGAGGCTTAAGAGGAAATAGTTACGTGAATTTAACGAGGAAATAGTAGCGAGTGTTTTATGAGGAAAGGTTTACGTGTCATTAGCGAGGAAATGTTAGCGTGTATTGTACGTGGATACATTGCGTGGCTTTTACGAGGAAATGTAGGCCCAACTTTACGAGGAAACATTTCCTCGTAAACTTACGTGGATTTAGCGAGGAA
The DNA here is from genome assembly GCA_905132765.1 of Moricandia arvensis. NCBI lineage: Eukaryota > Viridiplantae > Streptophyta > Magnoliopsida > Brassicales > Brassicaceae > Moricandia > Moricandia arvensis. The sequence continues at coordinate 7,507 of CAJHQP010011917.1, forward strand.
ATAGTCTTTACGACGAACGTGGCACGAGGTTTACTGTTTAGTGGTTATTTCCTCGTAAAAGAGCTTTTACGAGGAAATAACCACGATGGCCCTCGCTAATTTATTGTTTTTGTGTAGTGCATAGTTCTACTTTTGGTATGGCTTTGTATTATCACGTATGTGAGAAGGAAATATGGAAAATGAAAAAATAAAATAAAAGCGATAAAGCAAAGCGACACAAAGATTTAACGTGAAATTGGTTGTCTATGGACTAAGTCTTTTTTATTATTGGAGTCGGTTTTCAGATTACAATTATGACTACAGGAACACAATATATATATATATATATATATATATATATAGAGAGAGAGAGAGAGAGAGAGAGAGAGAGAGAGAGAGAGAGAGAGAGAGAGAGAGAGAGAGAGAGAGAGAGTTACACGTCTAAAACCAACGCAATGAACTCATGGGCTTAGCCACAATAACGTGACTAAGTGTAAATGTGTAATGTCACTATTCATATATGCGTGACCCCTAGATCTCTGGCTGCGAAGCGAGATCCTTGTGATGTCTAAAGTTACACGGTCAAAACAGATTTAAAGCATTTATCTACACTTTGGCTTCTAAATATAACGCTTTACCCTCATGGTCTTTAAGGATCCATCATATACCCAAATTTTTACCTTCTTTTGGCCAAGCCACATTAACATTTATTCTCACCCACCTAATTGTGACTTTTCTCTACTCTGCTTTCAGTACGTGCAACATTTAAGTTCAATTCACAAGTTGTAGCCTCTCTGTTGTTAATCCAATCATTTGAAACTTCTTTCTCTTTTTCCAGTTTTGTTGTTGCATAACAATCCATCCCATTATAGCAACAGTACTTGTTCACCCGGTTCTTCTTGGTTGGGATACTCTTTAGCGATGCTATATGATGTTAAACGCTTTATGAAGGTTTGAGAGTAAGGAGTCAGACCATAAGCCACCTTTAAACCAAAAAGGTATTTAACTACTCCAAGATCCTTCACTGCAACCAAGTAGCTAATATATCATGTTTTTTACTATTTTTGAAAATGATATAAGACAGTTTTAGAGTCTTATATATATATATATATATATATATATATATATATATATAATATATATATATATATATATATATATATATATATATAATCGTTTTAGAGTCATTGAGTGTCTGAGTAAGTTTTGGACAACATTGGAGCTTCTGGGGAAATTTGGAGCGCAAAAAATCATGAACATGAAAGACCAACTCGAAACTGCACTTCTGGACTCGGCGCTACCCTGTTGTTGGCTGATACCCCTTGGTGTTGCTCGATACCCAACTCTGCTGAATTGTGCATATGCATAAGATGTTTAGAAATGGGTGGAGGTTTTACCACCGATGGATGAATCTCATATTTTGACACAAGATAGAGAAATGAGTTACCTTTCAAATTCCACAAGTTTGAAATCAATCCATTAGATAGATCAAATGTTATGCGCATTTTACTGAAGAGTGGTCTGTCTGATGTGCAAGGAGAAAGATGTCGAGAACTCAGATTGATCTGCCTGGTGTCGAAAAAAAACATGGAGGGTGTCAGTCGACACTCATCATCCAAGAATCCAACTCAATAAAGTATCAAGAATTGCAAGTTATCCCCCAAAATTTCATTTAACTACAAACAAGTCCAACTTGCGTTTTAGACCTATATTATGTTTTCTGAAGCTATTGTGGATGCTAAGCTTTACGTTATACTTTATTTTAGTTTTGGAGAAATGATCATAACTCCTTTAGAGATTGATTGGACCACTTTTTGATTGTTATATATGCAATTAATTCATACTACGATTTCTATTTCTTCGGTCATGTTTGAGTAATATACTTGTTAGATTCAGGGTTTTCCAAGGTTCATGATGAATTGCTAATTGACAAAATTGCTAGGGTATTCCATAGAACTATTCATCTTGATGGTTTTTAATAATAGAAATTGGATTGACAACTTGAAATCTAGATCATAAGATAATTGGTAGACATGACAATATTATTGATTACTTGACTAATATTGATGAGCTAAATATTTATTCGCAACGACAGTTAGTGAACATATCAAAATTTTATTTAATACTTGTCATACTTTTATGAATTCGAAATAAGAGTTGGAATTTTAGGATCTAGGCATAGATAGTCTCTGCAGCGACAGCTGGTTGACTTTACAATTTTGTATGAATTATCTGTTTGATTTTCATGGATCTAGAGCTTTTCCCATCTAGTTTACAATTTGATTTACTTGTATTCATTTATCGCTTTCTTATTTAGTGCTCAACTTAGTCTGAAATCATAAGTCTATTGTGTGAAACATTGAGTCTATGTGGATTTGTTCGCTAAGTATTGCACTACACTTTAAAAATTGCAGAGTAGCTCAAATGGTAAATTTGAGCATATCAAAATTTGGCGCCCTTTCCGGTGACTCTGATCACCATTAGACTAGGTGTAGGATTTAGACTAGATGTTTTTTTTTATTTCTTATCTTTTCTTGTGTTTCAGGTGCTTGCATTGCAATACCGAGAGCAACAAGGAAAATGAGCTTTTGGATCTTTCAAATCAGGATTTTGCTGAGTTAGAACGTATGATCCGTAATTCTAAGTTATCAGTGTCGATCGACACCTTCCAAACAGCGATCGACGCTGTTGAAAAATCAACATTGAATGACACCACAACAACGTCGATTGACACCCTATTAGAACGTACAAACATGGTCAATCAAATTTTGGCATTGGTCGCTGATGCTGAAGGGGTTTTTCGGGACCAAGAAGGTTGCGACAATGCAACAAGTCAGAGTATTGAAGCTGCTGGGAGCTGTAGTTATAACTCTAAGAAATTAGCTGTAAAATTTGTGGAGGATTGGTTAAACTATAACTCTAAGAATTTAGCTGTAAAATTTGTGGATGATTTGTTAGACTATAACTTTAAGAATTTTTTCTCATGATGCCACATCGTCGATGATTGGTTAGACAATAAATCTAAGAAATTAGCTGCAAATTTTGTTTTGTAAGTAATTTAACTGTAGCTATAAATTTATTGCTGTATATTATTTTACAGACTTTTTGATGTAGTTAAGTTGGTTGTAGCTATAAGTTTTTTGATGTAGATATTTTAAAATAAACATGGCAGATATGTGATGTATATATAAATAATTATTTTGTATCAGTTAATGTAATATATAAATGATATTTTATAAATTATTTCAAAGTAAATAAAAATTACCTGTAAGTTTTTAAAATTTCAGTAAAAAGTTAATCTCTAAATAGTAGAAATTTTTACCTACAATTATCTAATTTATTTGATACTATAGATGATTTTTTCTTTGAAGGATTTGTGCCTCATATACATAAGAAAATAGTTCTTTATTTTGTGTAGACTTAGAAATAAAGTTAAATTATAATTGGTAAAGATTAATAAAATTTTGATGTAGGTTTTAACATTTAAAAAAGAAATCTACAGGATGATTGATAAAATTTGACGATTTAAAAATAAATAAAGCTAAAAAGTGAGATAAAATTTAACCAATCACTCACATCATTAAGAATTTTTTTCTAAAAATTTGAAACGTATTCATAATGTTTAAAAAATATTAATTACTCCTAAATTTTCACCTTCTTAAATTTAAATAAAATCTATTAATAAAAATTAATAAACTATGAATCATTAAACAATGGTTTATTTACAACCCAACAAAATTTGACATCAACCAAAAAAATACTTCAACGAGCAATGTATAATACAATCTAAAATATTTAAATTTTAAAAATAAAAAAGCATAAAAAAGTTTAAAATTTATTTATGATATTATTTTATTACGTTTCCTTGATCCAAACAAAAAAAACTGAATCCCGCAGAATCATTAGTTGTTTTTGGTCAAGAAACTCATGTTGAGAAAAGTTAATAATTTTTTAAGGAAATCATAACCTAATATTAATAAATAATACATTTAAAAAACAGTTTGGAAAACAAAATTTTTTACACATAATACAAAAGTATTTAGTGAAAATATATGATATTTTTTGAGTAAGATGAAAAAAATAGTTACTAAACAATAATTTAGTTAAACTAGATAATATAAAATAATACATTTGACAAAAAAATACAAAATTTTATGAATAAAACTTATTTCAAAAATAAAAAAATCTGTTTATGAAATTACCTTTCAGATTTCACCGGCTAACGGAAAAAAAAAGTGAGATACTTCTTCTACGTTTGGTCTCAAATTAAAACTTAAAATACACTCAATATGATGAAAAACCACAACCAAAGATTAATACATAATCAATGCATATAAAAATAGTTGGATAATAAAACTACAGTGTAAACAAACAAAACAATCAAAATTTAGTAAAAATCTTTACTAATAAAGTAAAAGTACTTTATTAAGGTATATTTCATCCTCATTCCGTTACTTTTTTTTTTTTGTCAACTCCTCATTCTGTTACTTCACCTTTTCTTTTTTCAATGTACCACGTCTTCATTTTATTTATATTTTTTTGTTGACCAAATATCTTATGTATCATTCGAGGATCTTTTTAAAAATGTAAGTTCAATTTTATATTAATTACATAATGACTTTGCTGAGGTGTCATCACCTAACATTCTTTTATTATTTTTTTTTTTTTGTCAACCATGATATTATAAATGGCCAAAGGCCCATAATAATTACAAGCGGATGAAAGATAAAACCCATTACAAATATTATTGTTATGCCCAAAGCTAGCCCAAGATAAAGATAAGATCAATCTAATGTGCTGACACGTGCTTCCTCATGCAAAGACGTGTGCTTAATGGGCTGGCGACGTGTCATGTAACGGGTGGGAGTTATGGAGGTCGCTGGAAAGGTACTTTCCGATCACCGGATTCTGGAAATAAGACAAACTCCATGGGATCCACTTGCTTACTCCTTCCTCCTAAACGATAGTCGAATCCACCATAACTCATTATCAAATCATCGGATATGAAGTACAACGATTGTTCAGAAGATTTAGGACAGATCCTTTGTTGGAACACTTTCCTATATGGAAACTTCCATCTCTACTGAATCTGCAGAAAATCAACGAAACTTAATCAAAAAACTTGATTATTCTATTCTTCAAGGATACTTCACAGAGTCCAAGTGATGACACGAAGATTGATTCCAATTCAAATAAAAATCAAGGATAACCAAACGAAAAGGATAAGTCTGTAAATTCTAACGGGATATGAAATCTGGTTTCCATGATTATGGTACCCAGAAATCATGAGAGAACACAAGAGGAGAAAGGAGATGAAAGCTAAATCCTAGATCCGATCATGTCGGAAATAGGATCCGTAACTTTATTGTTCCAATCTTAATTGAAGAAATAAAGAGAGAACAAAAAGAAACTGCTTCGAAAGATTGGAAATACACTTCAAAAATCGCCACCGCGAAAAGATAATCGCCTATGCGAACAAACCAAAAGAGGAGTAATTTACATCAAAAACCAAACATAAATCTCTTCTCCCTCTGAAAAATCTGGATCTGTTAAGAGGGAAAGAAGAGAGAGTGCTCTCTCTCTAAAGAGAAGAGAGAGGTTCTACTCAACATTCTTTTATTATTTATGTGGCAGCCTTAACAAAACTTTGGACCTTATACTAAAATATTATTCTCTAGAAAATTAAATAACTTAACATAAAAATGGTCTGCGTCTTTAAGTTATTACACAAAGACGTAAACCATGAAAGCAACTTCAAACGATCCATTATAAAGTTGTCTGGTCATATGGAAATCAAAAAAATTATTCAAACTTGTCACCATTTGTAAAACATGAAAGCAAATTCAAAGCATTATCACCTACACACAATAACCAATTTCGTTAGAAATAAAAATTTTCATATATCATCATCGTGAGTACATTTAAAGCATTCTCAAACTTTCAACTTTAATATAACATTAAACTTCGATACAGCTTGATGGTGATTTTATGATATCACTATTTTAAAATCTTCGATGCTATGTCTGATACACAATCATGGAAAAGAATCCTCATCTTCGTATATATTAATTGAGAAGTCACTTTATTGATTTCTGCTGACGTGTCGCTCATAGGAGAGCTTTCCAATTAATTATTATAATTTTAATTGGTTGATAATTTTTTTATTATTTATTTATTTAATTAAAATTTTTAAAAGGAAACTAATACTAGAATTACCTAATCTAA
>CAJHQP010011918.1:0-13709 GCA_905132765.1 Moricandia arvensis
CGATCTATTTCCTTGGGTACCGTCAAGCATCGATCGATACCCATTGGGTACCCTTGATCGATGGCGACCATGATACAGAGGTACGAGTTCTTAAATAATAGCAACTAACTAATTCCCTTCCAATTTATTTCATCCTGCCAGTCTCATAATGTTTTAAAACTGAGACAATGTTATTTATGTCTGGGGGAGGTAGTTACTGACACCATACTTTAGTTTTGATGTTTTATTTCTTACTAACGATTTTCAAAAGAGTTTTTTATTGAGTCAAGAAAGGGACTATGAACAAGATTTATTATTGACTAACCACACTTTAGCAGCATTCTTAGAAGGTTGTTTGGAGAGATTACTAGAGATACCAAAGTGGATCATCCTGCCGCTATATCATACTTGCTTAGAAAGTTTGAAAGAACTGAATCTTATTCCAACATTAATCATGCCATTATTTGCTTGCTTTTGGGATTGTTATACACTGGATCGGATTCCTTCTGCAAGTCTGTAGGTACAACTCATTGCACATGTGGTTCCCTTCTCTCTCTCTCTCTCTCTTCAGCATCTTCCTAAAAGCTTAAAAGATTGAGATGACTTCCCAAGATGCAGAGGGGTAGGTATACTACCGATGACCCCACTATTCTAATTCAAAGGAATGATACAACATTTTTGTAAGCGAGGGGTAGGTACATTACCGATGACCCCACTATTCGCCTACAACTTTTCCCAAAAAGCAAAAGAGAAAAAAAAAGAAAAGAAGAAGAAAATCGAAAAGAAGATGGCATAATGTTTGTGTTAAACAACATTGATCATTGGATTTGAGATCTAAAAAGACTTTTTTTAGACCAACTGAAGCCCAAAACCTTCACAAAGTATCAAAATACCCGTGGACGAGTTTTTTTATCTATTTTATGTTTTGTTAAGCCATTGTTGACGTCTATGTTTTACTTGTAAGAAGAGAAGAGCTTAGGATTGGAAGAGAGATCTGCACACCTTTACAGAGAAGATCTTGAACTCCCTTTATCTCTTATCTTATTATTCTATGCAATTCATTCAGTTATTTGTTATGTTTCTCATAATCACGTCTCAGTAGTTTGCTTTTAGATCAAGGGTTGTTCAAAGGTGGCTCTGAATTGTTAATCACATAGAGTTATTAGGGTAATCATCTAGTTCTTTGTTTAAGTTGTTCTTAATTCTGAGTTGAATTTGATCACTTCAACCCTAGATTATAGTAATTATTAGCGCAAGCGAGAGCCTGGCTATAACCCTGAAACTTATCTTAAAGCAGTGTAAACCCTTGTACCAAACGAGAGTTTAATTAGGAGTTTAGAGAACATATCAAACATAAAAGTCATATCTGTCTAGAGGTAGCATCGATCGACACCACATTGTGTCCATCGATTGATACTTAGTTGAGATTCATGAGAGTGATCTCCTAAAGCCTAGAGTTTGAGTTCGAGAATGGTACCTAATAAAACCGTTAGAAATCTATTAATCTACATAATTTAGCTTACCCTTACAATTTCCCCTAAGTCTATTCTTTCCCATAAGTCTTTACAAACCAATCAATCAATCCTTGAATCACTTCTTACTAAATCATTGTTAATGTCTAGCTTTAATTCAAAAACAAATAGTCTATTGTGCAATCGTAGAGTCTTTGTGGATTTGATCCCTAAGTACTACACTGAACCTCTTATTTGAGAGAGTAAAGCAATAAGGTTAATTTGAAAGTAAATTAAAACCCACATCACAAGCTCCTATGTGAATATAGAAATTATGTTCCTCAAGGCTTCAGATCGTGAGTCAACAAGGAAATTACGCAGGAAGGCGTTCTTGATGTCATCCCAATATGTAAGAGATCATGGTGGTAACTTCTTAAGCCAATATGACGCATCTACAACAACCGAGTACCTGAAGAGCTTACATAGAAGATAGTCCTCAGGGACTCCATAGGTTTTGATAGCAGAAACTAGATCCTCGAACCTCTCAAGATGGTCCACCAGACGCTCATGTGGGTAATAATGGCATGGTGTCTTTCCCATGATTGTAAAGTATGCAGACTTCAGCCCGAAATCGTTCCTTTGGAAAGTAGGAGGACGAGTAGCAGATCTGTTGAGGTAGTATTGATCTAGACGGTTGTAGTGAATCCAACATTCTGGTGCAAGTAGCCTCAGCTAGAGGTGCAGCAGCTTCCTCTGGTCCATGAATTACAGCCCCTGATCATCTATTCTTTGTTCTGTTGCATTATGCAGAGACTCTGTTCTCATCCCTCGTTAGTATAAGAGTTGCCATCATGTTGCTTGCTCGTGGGTCACTGTTGATCGACGTAGGTGTACTGCTGTCGATCGTTGCTCGTTCACAAGTGGTATCGATCGACGGAAGAGTTCTGTTGTCGATCGATGTTGTGCGCTTCTCTTTGCAGATCGTGCATTCTAACAAAGAAGGTTCTGTGAATAGTTTCCTTGTTGCTTCTGTTACTGCTAGGCATGCACCTGAAATACAAAGAAATTCTTTCATGTTTAGTAAGTAAACTAAAAGAAAACCTAGATGAAATTTATCTATTAAATCTGATGGTGAATCCAGTGCTCCCCAATAACAGCTCCAAGTTTGATATAACTGCAATTACCCTATGAGAAACTTACTCCCAAATAAGAGGATTAGTTGTAATGCTTAGGGATTAAATCCACAGGGAACGTGGGCACATAATAAACTTATAAATATTAATATTAAGCTAGGAAAGTAATTGTAAAGCAGTAAAAAATAGAGATTAATTAAGAATTGGTTTGTAAATTTATGAGAAGAAATAGCTAGATCTAGGGTTTCAGGTTATAATATTGTGATATAGATGCTAAGGATGTGTGGTAAACTGTCCTAGAACTCGAATACTAAAGCAAGATATCCAGATATCACTGCGTGTCTAATCAGATGACTATGTATTTGGTCCAGCCGTCGGATTGCGAGCAAAAAATGAGTGTTAATAGATTCTATGGTAAGAGTGTCGATCGATACTATGTTGGACAAGCATTGTCGTCCAAATCAATATATTCACTAAGTTAATCTAGACCAGCTTTTCACATGCATCTAACAACCTAGCTCAACAAAATTATTATCCGGTGTAGATCCAATTGTCGTATTTATGTATATCCTAAGTTCGGGATTCTTGTTAGCTACTCTAGAACACAACCAATGAGATCAATTCTGATTAAGGATCCTAATGGATTCACCTAAGAACTTCTATGTTTAGCAATACATATAAACCCTAATAAAACGGTAACTCTAACAAGGAGAACTAGTAATATATGATTAAGCAAAACATAATAAATATCTGAATAGAATGCATAAATAGAATAAGATTAAGAAACATTGGAGTTCCAATATAAATCTCTGAAGGAGTCTTGATCTTCTCAAAAACTACTAAAACCCCTAGAATAATATATCGTGATAAAAAGAATAAAAAAGATTGTGTTTTGCCTAAGAGATGGCAAATAACATAAATAGTAGTCTAAAAGTCGACCAGGAGTAGTCTTGTAATTATGTGGGATTTATGGGCCTATAGTTGGTCATGAACAAGTCGGCCAATTCACTCGCATCACTGTCGATCAATACCAACAAGGTTTTGCCGAACAATAAAATTAATTCCTAAATCTTTACTTTGACTTCTAATTCTTCAACAACTATGAGTTTCCTTATCATTAAGCTCCAGAAGCTCCATAATCTCCACATTGCTCCAAAATCTACCTAGACCTGAAAAAACTCTAAAACAGACTCCAAATACATATAATTGTATTTCTTAGGGTCAAAACGGTCACGCCGAAATCGATGTCTAAAATTTACCACGGAAAATTTATCTCTCTTTCAAGTAAAAAGATAACAAGAAACCATAGCATCTGAACTCCTCATCACCTTACCCATCTCGTCCCGATCAACTAATCAAGACGTACAATCAAAGGAACAATTGCGTCACTTCCAAGTATAGTTGCCTGTGGAAGACTAGACACGCAACGTCTAGTCACCCATGGGAGACTAGACCCTTAACAATACAACATCTAGTCGACCATGGGTGACTAGACTCTGCAAAGTCCTAGTCTCTCATGGGCGACTATACCCATACAAACATCTAGTCACCCATGGTCGACTAGACCATATCCTCTTCATCACTCTCTCCTTTGAATCTTGACTAGGCCGTTTCTTTTTCCGTCTCGATTTTAGTTTTCGTTAAAGTTTTAAAATAAAAATCGCAATAATTTGTGCTCTCGTAAACTCCGGTCAATCATATAAAACGATAACGATTAACATAAACACCATTGTTATCTCAACTATATGATTGGTTTATTATTTTGTGGAGCCATCATCGTGTAATCATATGAAGGACAATTTCTCTGAAAGAAATCATAAAACTCGTTTAAATCGCAAAACGACCCGAAAGGTTCAAAAACGCAATAAAGTCCCAGTTTCGGTTTTAGATGAGAATGAGCCCAATTACAAAGACGGTATACCGTATACCCGCAGAAGATAAATAAAAAAGAAGATAATTGTCAAGTTTTCAGATATTAATGGAAAAATCAAGAAGATAAGGAAGATTTTCGCAGAAGGATAAACTCAAATAGGGGTAGAAAAGTAAAGATGACCGACCTTAGATACCTATATACGAGAATCAAGGGAAAGGGACAGACACAAACAAGATTCTCTGCAACTTAGCACTTAGAGAAGTTTAGGAAACTTTTTTTTGTTATCGAGCTGCGACTCAATTAGATTTTCAAGCCTTTGGTTGTTAGAAATTTGGAACTCACCGACCGCTCTTGCGGCCAAGCCTTTTACCTGTAGTAAAGGCTCATACGCAGATTCAGAGTCAGATCTCTATTGCATTAGTCTTCATATCGATTTGGTTTATTTCGTCTGTTTTTTCATAACTTGATTACCTGTCCTTAGGCTTAGCAGAAATATGGGACCTTAGGGAAAGTTAGGGTTTCTTTTCTTTCCTCCGATAATGTAAATCGACGGTGTGAATTTTGGTTCCCCCAGTTAGAAGGAGGGGTGATTATGTAACAATCTAACTCACAACCGCAAAACACTTAGTAAAATATGGGTATAGACACTTAGGATAATCAACCACCTCGCGATGGCAACGCCTTCGACGACAACGTTGAAAGCACTTCAGGAGAGAATGTGACTGCGGTTAACGCAAACACAAATACCACAATGTTCTAGGAGAAAAAAGATGTTTTTGACTCTCGAAAAGAAGTCGGCCGAACAAGACAAGCTCACGAGTTCTCTTGCTAAACAGGTTCAAACCCTAACAGCGAGAACCAAGGGCGTTCTTCCGCCTGGAATACTAGAATCTGTTGAAGAAGATTTGACTTTTCGAATCCGCACGACAGTCTTACTAACACACAGAACGTTTCATCTGATTGAAATCCAGACAAAGCAAACCCTAACGTGACTCGCCCAAAATTTGAAAATACTCAACCCCTCGAGCAAGAAACATGAGCTGATGAAGTTAATCGGGTGAACTTGGCACCCAAAGATCTGTCCGGCCCTTCGGACGAGGACGCTGATGTGTATCCAAGGAGGACAAGAATCCCCGCGGCTCGGGAGAACTTGTGAGATTTTCAGAGATTTCAGGTTGTCAGTGATGAACAAATCTATAAAGGTAGAGAGAGCTTGAAATGATGAAGAGAATGGTCTGATCTATATCAGTGTTTAGTTGAATCAAAACAAGAGATTAAGAGAGACTTAGATAGATTAGAGAGACTAAAAAAGGGGTAGACTAGAGATAATTCGATTCAAGAACACTTTGCTTATTATGAAGTAGAGAGGGGAAATCCCCCTTACTCTCTTAAACATTACATTTTCACATATGACAGCTTATATAAGCTAATTATAATCTGAAACTGATAAACCCTTAATCGAAGGGCTGAATAATAACTTGAAGTGTATGGACGATTTGGATACAGTCTTGGTTTGGTCTTGGCGATATGGGAGATGATTGGCTGGATTCAAACTGATCAAAGGAGTGGCTGGCCTCTATATTGGTTCAGCATAGGCGCCCATGCATCTTCCCTCTTATCTGGCCAGATACATGGTCACCAAAAATACTTGGCTCACAGCCTTCACATGCTTGGACAGCCTGTTCTGAGTTTTCTTAGGCATGTGTGGTCAATGGCAAAGGCAGCTTCCTGGTTGCTTCCTTTCCATGACCAGAATCACCAAAGGCATCTGTAGAATATGCCATCCGACCATAACCTTGTCCCTTGTGTCCCAAGCTTTCCATATACCAATAGCGGGTGTACGGATCATGCCTTGACCTTACACTTATGCCCTATTTTTGCCCAAATCTTAAAACACCTCAAAAGGTCGAGTTATGCATTTCTGGGTTAACCTCGGTTTGTACGGACCTGTACAGGTCCGTACGTTGACGCCCTATCTTTGCACACTAGACCATTCTCTCCCAAATTAACCCAAGTGATGCCTATGTCCCTCCTGGACTTGTCCCTAACTTTGCACAAGCTTCCGAAACCTCTAGGACAGCTTTAAACACTCCTGATGCCTCTAAGGCAATCTCTGGAGGTTTTGCCCTATTCTTGCACAAGACCCAACCTCAACCTTTGCCTCCATTTCTTTCTTCAAGTTAACACTCCCCCCCACCCTCAAGCTTGACTATAGGTGATCCTAAGTAGTCTTGGAACCTTGAAGAATCCCCTCATTAAAAACCTTACAAGGAAAACCCTTTTGGGACAAAACCATGTAACGAAAAAAGAGTAGGTTCCTCAAGGCATAGGGATTGGCATGTGGGTCTTTTTGTATTAGGATCATCTTGATGGACATAAATATCCTGGACCACGACACTCTTTGGATGTTAGGTAGATCATCACTTCTTTTGCACATCACTAACACTCCTTGTGCTCTTTTTAGAATCGATCTTGGTCTCTACCCCTTTCACCTACGCTCCTTGTTAGGTTGAAGTGCTCACACTAGAAGCCAAATTGATAGAGTAGACTTCTTCTTCACACAGCCAAGAGTACTCTGAACACTCTCTTGTCTAGACACGACACAGCCTAAACCGGGATGGCTTCATCATCATTTTCTTCAATGGTAAGGAGGAAACATGTCTTGAGCTTAGAATCTTCAGGTAGCTCACTTGCGGCCCCAACTCAAGCTTGAATTGAGTCTAAGTTCACGCTTGAAGTGAGCCTCAATGAACTTCAAAACCAGGAGAAAACCACCCTAACAATTGCGCTTAAATCACCGATCCACCTTCATGCCTTCAGCTCAAATACCGTCAGGTCACCAGCCTCCTTAAGGCTTAGGTGATGACCTTGCTTAGTTTAAATTATCTGAACCAGGAGCACATCACTACCTACAGCTGCGATTAAGTCTACTGGCTTCATACACAAGCACCAACAACTCTCAACTGCTTCAACAATGTGCAAAGTCTTCCTCTTTGTCTCAGAATGATGATGAACAAAGGAAACTTCTTGTGAACCTGAAACAACAATCAAACATCAGCCAAGATAAGACACAATTGCATTGGGATCAATCCTTGACTAATCATCAAGTTTTATCTCCAATGTCACAAAGCTTTACAATAGACAGATTCTTATCATGATTAAGATCTATCTAATACCAGCTTACCATTCTCTAAATACTAAGCAAGTTCTGATCAGGAATCAAGACAAAGCATTTAGGCAATCACACACTGCTTTAACCGACTCTTTGACTTTAGTCTAGATGTCTCAACCTTAAGGCAGCACCAAATAACAATATGCAACAGCCTTAATCAATTTTTAACGAATGAAACTGGATTAGACAATGTAATCTATAATCCTAGCAAGACAAACATCAGACCCAAATGCATTACTTTAATCAGTTTCCATACATGAATTCAAACAGATTAAGAACATACTATCCAATATCTTGTTATGCAACACATTAGAACCGGAGCAAGCATTTTCAAGAACTCAATCATCAAACAAGACTATTTAGAGCACCCTGGGACAGATTCTAAACAATCTCATTTATCAATCTTTAAAAACTATCCTCATGTTATCACCACACATCACAACAACCAGCACATCATACTCAAGCTTTATACAAGAGAAAGAGCTTTTCTTACAGCCAAGGAACGTTGTATAGTTCCTTGATTCCATTGGACAGAACATGAGCTATTGGTGGCCACCACAACTCTCCTTCTTCCATGGACTTACCTCTTGAACCCACCATGACAAAGACCACACCGTTCTTTATGCTTGAATCAACCAGTAGGAAGATGAAAGCTTTCACCTTTCTTCTTGAACCACCATTTAGAACCCGCGGATAGGTTTCATGAAGAGGGTAGCTAATCCCCTTCATAACTTTTGTCTTGAAGGTTTTTCTTTCTTCAGAACGAGTGACGTGAGTGTGTTTTTATGTCTTAACAGGGGTAATAATATCCTAAACAAACAACTATCAAATTAACCCTTATTCCAAACACACAATACAATAATACTCTTGTCAGAAGAGATCATGTGTAGTACATAGGGATCGAATCCACAGAGAACAAAGGCACATAATAGATTTCTTATTTCTAAAGGCTAAACTAGGTAACCATATTATATTGGTAACAAGTAATCAGGTCAAGGAAATATTCCTTATTAGAAGGTATAGATGCAAATTGGAAATATGCTAATAATATAAATATAGAAATATGCTAATAATGTAAATATGGAAATATGCTAATAATGTAAATAGGCAAATATGCTAATAATGTAAATATGGAAATATGTTAGATCTAGGGTTTCAGGCAAGTGGGTTATATTAGATAAAAGTTAAAGTATTTAATCATGGAACTCGAAATATAATGTAAAAGACACCAGCTCTCGCATGCGAGCCTAATCTATTGACCAAGTCCAATGTCTCAGGTCTCGCTTGTTGGCACGAAATGACGTCGAATGATGGAAATCTTGCGTCGATCGATGGTTTCTTGACTCAAGCGTTATGACCTAATTCAATAAGTTCACTAGATTGACTAAATCAACTCTCATTTGTTTCTAGCAACCTAGCTCAATAGAATAGATTCCGGTAGTAGACCATGCTCTCGCTTGCGCCTTACTATCCTATTATCAGAGTTCTAGTTAGATACTTTATAACACAAGCAATAAACACAATTCTATTAATAGATCTAATAATGACCTTAACAATTCTATTGTTTGGCTAATCTATCAGTACAATTTATAACCATGAACCTAGTTGATAACTACTCAGACATAATTAAAGAAAGAATAATAATCTGAATAAAATGCATACATAAGATAATGGGGTTTCAAAGCACACTTAGAACACTTAGTACCCCTAGTACTAGTACAAAATAGCACACAAGAACTCAAACAAAACTAACACACTTAGCATGATGCAATACATAAATTATAAATATAAAACCCTAAAGTCTAGGTCAAAAATCGTCCAAGGGTAATCTTGTAATCTTGTGTCATGTCTCTACTTGGGCTTGAAAGTCGGCTGTCTGTGAACTAGACAGCGATTGATGGAAGATGTGCAACATCGATCTATCTTGGTCATGTAACATCGGTCGACGCCTACGTTGTATCGTCGATCGATGGTAACCTTGTACATCAATTCTCTTCAATGATTAGCTACGGATTATTCCTCTCCAAATGCTCCAAAAGCTCCAAGTGTCTCTATATATCTCCAAAACGTACCTTGACCTGTAAAGACTTCAAAACATAGCCTAGAGACACATAACATACCCTAAATAGAGTCTTCAACATGGGTCTAAAACTGGTAATAAATAGGCTATATCAACGAGCATGAGAGAGGAGAATAGAGAAAGAGTAGTTTCTGGAAAACATTGACGAGCTCATCTTCTTCTTGAAGATGAAGAACAGTCGACTGGACCATGAAGCTTCTTCTTTCCATAAACTGCCATGGTGTGAGTCTTGAGCTTTGTGGAAGCTGGAACCAAGTTCTAATGAACCTGGCTCTGATAACATTTGAGATTTTCAGAGAGTTCAGGTTCTATGTGAAAAACAAATCAATAAAGATAGAGAGAACACAAAATGATGAAGAGAAGGGTCTGATCTATATCAATGTTTACTTGAACCAGAAACAAATATTAAGAGAGACTTAGATAGATTAGAGAGACTAAGAAAGGGGTAGACTAGAGATAATCTGATTCAAGAACTCTTTGTTTATTATGAACTAGAGAGGGGAAATCTGAAACAAACCCAACCGAGAAATATTTGAAAAACACTTGAAAATTCTAAGTAAAGATCTTTATAAAACTTCCCAAACATTACCCAAGTTCAAATACACTTCCTGATGGTCTTATAGGCCTCACACTCTGGTTCCACACAATCAACTTACCTGCATCCGCAAATAGAGGCATGAGTATACAAATTACTAAGTGAAGACGCTCAAAACCGCCCATATGCAACTCAATAACCAAGCAATAAATTCCATATTCCATTCTAACAACCTAGAATTCCAATCTATAAACTAGCAATTCCGTTTCCATCATTTCTTACTTAGCCAATTTTCTTTCCTATTACTTATCGTTTTCATGCATTCAAAAACTAACAACCTAACACCGTTATATCCTTCCTTTACTTTAGCATTTCCTACCATTCTGACCCAAAGGTCCATCAACCTGCGGCCGTAGCCAAACTACAGCCGTAGCCAAACTGCGCCATAGCCAAACCTGCAGCCGAAGCCAAACTGCGGCCGTAGCCAAACCTGGCGGCCGAAGCCAAAACCTGCGTCGAAGCCATACATTGTGACCCATCGGTCCATATACGGCCGTAGCCAACCTAGCAACCCAAAGGCCTGTAACGGCCGAATGCCAACATACACGGCCCGAAGCGAAAACATGATCAATAACATCTTACGGCCCGAAGCCAAAACATACTTCCTTAACTTAATCACATTCTTTCTAATCCCATACTTTCCTTAAATTACTTCAATTCTCAATCGTTTCTATAACATTTCAATCTAACATTTCAATTCTTATCGGATCAAATCTAAGTATTTCACGGTAAATATCTCGATTAAACATAACATCATTTCAACGCAATCTAACATGAAATATTCCTATGAATGTATGGATTTCTTCGTCTCTATGCATAATATTCATACCCAACAATCCAACTATGATAAAAAATACTAACTATTAAGTGTCACGAATCACGCTCACCTCGTTGATCTTAAAAGATCAAAGACTCTGAACCTTCATGCATTTCCTGGGTTGACAACTCATAGTCTGCCATCTACACACACTCTTAAATCATCATTTTCAATAAAAGCTATCCATCAATACAAAAGCCGCAAAAGCAGCAGGGATTCAAAGCCACACGCAGCCAGTCCCAAAATTAAAAACAAGGCGACACTTGGGCCAAAGAAACACAATCAAACATAGAAGATCAATCAAGGACCAGCTGGAAGTCTCCCGACATCGAACGACCAAACGTACCCGCAGGTTTGACCACCTCAACCCCTCGTCGGTGACCCTGTTAGCGGTCTCTTCCCTATCGAGGGAAACCTGATGGATCCCAATATCCTACGCTTTCTCCTCGACAGGAGGATCAGAGTCTTGAACCTTCGTACTCTTCTATGTAGACTGTTCATGTCCTGGTCATCTCGGTCTGGAAAACATAATCGTGGCTTTTGACCGTGACAAGGCACAAACAGATCAAGGAACTCTCGAAAGTCGCCCATGAGCTCTTAGTCTTATAAGCTTCGAATCTAGTCCTGAACTAAGCAGCCTGGTCCTCGTTCACCGCAGCAACTTGCGCATCCCTTGCCTCTCCACACGACGAAGAGCCGTAGCATGACTTCTCTCTCCAGCTCCCGGTCTGGAGACGCCGGCAGAAGCTTTCTTTAGAAGCAGCAGCCTTGTTCTCCGCTCTCACGGCCATGAAGCGGCAGACATGTGCCTCCGGTTGCTCTCCTCGACGGCTGAGTTGAATGCGAGCAGCCCCTCCAATGTCATAGGTTAAGGTAACTTGCACCAAAAAAATATTAATACATACATATAGTGTAACGAGCAAGAGTTCAAATTGCTAACCGCATTACCATCCTAGAACCCTCCAGCAAAGGTTTCGACCTCGCTGACCATCTACGTAGGTGGGGTCGGAGTCGGACGAAGTTCCTTGAAAAGTTCGTCAAAGCTACAATCCGGCAAGAAAATTGGCTAAGCGCCACTCCCATCACCTGGACGAAGTGGGAAGGCCATCCAGGGAAGGAAGATCATCCGAAAAGAATTTGGCGTCGCCTAGATCAATCCTTTGTCCTAAAAGGCCCCACATTCTCTCGAGACACCAGAACATCCCTAGACAAAAACTCGCCTGTTCTGACTCGGATCCTTCGTCCACAACAACTTCAGACGGCTCACGACTGATGATATTGAGTGCCTTGCGACTCGGTTCGGGGTCAAAGAAGTCCAAAAAGACCGGTCGAAGAAATCCCTCACAGGAATCACGTTTCCAGGAATGCGGTGATGTGTTGGTCTCTGCAAAAACAAAGGATCCGATCAGAGACGGGCGTGTATGTATCTAATCAGTACAATAACGGCCACATTTGCTGTGGATGTCATGAATGCAGCTCTCTTCGACCAAAGCAACTGTCAATACGGACATAGAAGAAGCATTTATCCCACGTGTGAACATTCGAGATCGTCTCCTTTATGATTGACATATACGAGCAAGGCGTAAAGCAATACTTCCCGCCAGTAAGCACCAATGGCCTCAAAAGTGCCTCTAAATGGTCAATGCTTAGAGACACCCTCTCGTAATCAAGACCAGACGCCAGACTCCAGAGGGTGCTGAAGAAACGTTAGATTTATTTGGCCGATCGACAACTTGAACGGTTCAATGTCCGAACGAAAATCTCCGGGATAGGAACCATAAACGGAAACGCACAATGAGCACCTCATAAGAAGTGAAATAACCCACTGGGGCTCATCAGCCTTCGCCCTGTCGTGGAATCCGGAACTCCACGTTTTCTGAAACACGACCAAACTCTCGAACAGTATCGAGTAATGGATAGAGCTCTGCTCGGGAGATTTCGATCACATCTGCAGGGAGTCCTGCTAGGATATTGCACTTTGAGTGAGAGAGTCAAAAATTTTTCACAAAGCGACCCAATAGGCATCCCCTCGTCACAGTTATCGTCCATGATCAATATGAACGAGCTCGGTTCTCTTGGAACCTCTCCTTTTGGAAGAAATTTCTTTAAGAGTAAACTAAAAAATGAAACGAATGGGAGAAAAAGGTGAGAGAAAATTCTACCTTGATATTTCTTTGGGAAAGCGAGCAAGTGATAAAAAATTCAACACTTAGTCCACCTTCTTATAGGCAAGAGTTTTTATTATGCATCGACTTTTGGCTGATGATATCGTCTAACTTTCCAAAACAGCTTAACGCCAGCTAGAGCCTCGCGCTAAAAAGCCTACTGCCTAATGAGCTGGGGGGCTAGCTGTTGGGGTCAATATTGTCAAGACAAAATCAACGCTCAAGGTCTCGGAAATTTTTCTTCCGACTGTCCTGTGATAGGGCCTGATATTTACCACTATTGTGCAAGAATAAGCCGTATTTAGAGTCTATTTTATATGTTTGGCATATGTTTTAGATATTTTCCGGTTCAGGTACGTTCTGGAGAACTTTGCTGATTATGTAGCTTTTAGAGATGAAAAACTGCGCAGATGCGTCAGATATTTACTATGTAGGACCTTCCAC
>CAJHQP010011919.1:0-13708 GCA_905132765.1 Moricandia arvensis
GTTTCACGGCAAAAAAGTAAAAAATATGAAAACAAACGACAATCGGTAGTTTTCATAACTTGAACTTGTAAGCATCCATCTAGAAAACCACCGATAAAAATTGAAACCGAAATAACAATTACAACATATTAAATGATTGATAACAACATATAAACGGAAATAAATCCAACATTTCTCTAGGACACAAATCCTACCTCAAAACATCTTTTATATTATAAAACAGAAGTCAGTTGACAATTCTGTGAGTGACAAGTGTCCTTTAAATATTCTTTAAAAAACATTTATAAATTTATTTTTAAATCGTTTATCTAAAATTTTGCAAGAAAAAAATGAACAAATACTCTTCGGTATTCCACTATTTATAACTGATTTTTCAGTAAATCATTCTTCCACTATCGCCACTAGGGGTGGGCGTTCGGATACCCGTTCGGGTTCGGGTCGGGTATTTCGGTATAGGGTTATAGAACCCGTTCGGGTATTTTTGTAGTTCGGGTCGGGTTCGGGTATTTTGAGTTCGGGTTCGGTTATTTCGGGTCGGGTTCGGATATTTAGACTTTTAAAAAAAAATCATTTTTAAAGTTTCTTGTATTTAAAAATATAATTTTTACTGAACTAAGTTTTTATTTTTAATAGATTGAATGATTAAATAGATTTGGAGATACATGTCAAAAATAAAAAGACATTGATTTGGTCATTGTTTTTAAAATTTGAATGTAACTTTTGTTAATACATGAAACAAAAAGTTTGACATACATTTTAAGTGAGTATCAAATCATTTTGTCCATAATTATATGTTTATTGTATGATTTTAAAGTTTGTGTAACATAAATATAAATATTTTAAATAAAATAAAAGATGTAGACTAGAAATATAAGGTTAAGTATAGTTATGTTCGGTTATTTTCGGGTATCCATTCGGGTTCGGGTATTACCCGTTCGGGTTCGGATATCCAATCTCTCCTAAATCAATACCCGTTCGGGTATTTTGCTATTTCGGTTCGGATTTCGGTTCGGGTTTTTCGGATCGGGTTCGGGTACGGGTTCGGGTATCGGGTAAAATGCCCACCCCTAATCGCCACTATATCAACTTCTTTTGTAACTTTAAAAGACTTAGAAAAACTGTAAATAATTGTTTCAAATAAAACTTGGGAAATCCAAAACACATGTATTTTATTCAAAGTAAAAAGTTCTAACACAAACAGATGGATAATAAGTCATCGACGCCCAAAGTCCGACAGTATGGCTATCAAATGTCTAAAACCCCTCTTATTTTAACGTTCGGCCAATCGTAATAGACTTTCCAATGCGTTCAAATTCTTCCATTGAGACGACGTCAATATAGGTGTGTATATTTATAATCATTCAAATGCTATTCAATGGTCTCCATATAATTTCAGTGTCTTAAATTAAGATTATTCGAGTTAGACTTCAAGAAAAATTTCAAGTTCTTCGTTCTCTTTTTCTGTAGTTTTAATGAAAATTTCAGTTTTTTGGAGATTTTTGTTTCATTTCGAGATTTTTGTTTCATTTGTTGATTATAGAATGCAAGAGAATACGATTTAATTAAAAATATATTTTTTGACGTTGCATATCTAATGTAAATCAAATTCATATATTCATGTTTTTTCTATACAAGCATTTCTATATATATTTTTAATATTTGTACTATTTTGTTTTTGGGTGCAAAAAAAAAACTTCACTTAAGATAGATTATATCAAGAAATTTTTTTTGACTAGCTTGTATCAGGATTTATATGTTCTTAACATATCAAACTAAATCCTTAACAAAAGTGGAAAAAACTTTTTGATCTTAGGCCACACTAAGGCACATGTTCTCATACAGTTCAAATCTCAGATAAGTTTGATTCATTATAAATCTGCAAGTTTTTATTGTATCAAATTTTTTGTTGAATATTGTTTTCCAAATAGATTTATAATTAGTGTACTGTTTTTAGTCTTTAATGTGACAATCAATTTTCCCCTGCATAGCAGGGGCCATAATTCTAGTAAACCATAATCTTCCAACGACACATGCATGAACATAAACTCAAATCTTTCAACAACACCCTATAACACGAATCCAATCAAACACCGACGACGTTCATCATATAAACCTAGCAAAGACCAACGACGCTCATCATAGGTAGGAACCAATCAAAGATCAGTCATCCCCTGAACCCGGCGAAATTCATACTACATGAAGCACACAATCCTTAAAAATGCGACGAAACCAAGTATCCCACGAGACTAAGACTAAGGAGAAACTAGGAGGAGAAGACAACCGTTTGAATGATTTTAAACCTTTCAAATACCTGCAAAGAGGAGGAAGAAACGTTAACTTGACGATAAAGATCAAGTAACCTAACAACTCCCTAGGAATGGGATGCTCCTTAGCGCACCATCAAGAGTGGATGCAAGAGCATCTTATGACCATAAAAGCCTTAAACAACACCACAACGCTTCGACTTTGAGAACTAAAAACTGACGCTCCTCAAAATACGATCTGGCAAGCCGCTGATGACAAGGCAAAGCAAAGAACATCTCAAAGCAGCCCAAGGAGGAACCCAAAAGAGAAACAACTAGAATGTCATCTTTGAGCAAACAAATCGTTGAACCTTTGAAAGGGAAGCAACCAAAGGATGAAGTGATGTGACCCTGATCAGCATCTTTGACCAAGGTATGATGATTAAGAACACACCAACTAAGCCACTGATCATAGTTTGGCTTAATGGGCGTTTCAAGGTCTTATTGGTTTCATTCATGAGATTTTGGATCGAAAGAAGGTAATGGACTTATGGTTGAACGTGTGGACTTTTAAGTTTATTGAAAAACATGTGTTTAGAGAAGCCTAAGAAGAAATAGACAAGAAGTCGGCCCAAATGAAAGCATATCTTGTCTCAGCACAATTCTCGATTATTCGGCCCACTTGGCCACTATTTAATCATTGATCATACATGAAAATTTTGGACGCCCATAACAACCTCCCTCACGTCCAGACACACCACCATTCATCCCTAAGCTACCCAAGTACGTCCATGGGCAGCCAAAGAGACAACGACCATACGAAGGGCCATATTGACCATATGAAGGGTTTCTCGATCATAACCTCCAACTTTAGTCAAGTCTTTTTTAATAAATAAGTTTTCTAGTTTCTAAGTTTGACTAGACCTTTCATGTACTCCTTGCCTACTATATAAAGGTATGGACGGAGTTCTTGTCATTCATTCAATTTTTATATTTAAAATTTAATATGTTTCCTTAATAATATCACAAAATAATACATTTATATTTAAAATTTAATATGTTTCCTTAAAATATGTGAAAATCTAAAACATAAATCATTTTGAAAGTGATAGAGTATTAACTAGTAAATTAATAGTAATTTAAAAAAAAAATCATTAAAAGTCAAATATATTTGTCAAGATTCAAATTCTTTTCTTAAAAATTAACAGGAAAAAATTATATATATATATATTCATAAACCTAATTCAAATAATAAGAAAGAAGTCTCTAGCTAAGACTTTGATAAGAAATGCAAAGATGACTACATAAGTGGGTATGATAACCAACATTCCCACTTAACCTTGTTTCCAAAATCATCACAGCTACAAGATGAACCGAGAAGGAATGAATCTTAGCATAGAGGATAAACTAAGCTGTGACGTGATCATGACTAAAATAGATAAATACACATATTTAACGGTTCCAATATATGAATTTAAACATGTTATTTAATATGTAACTTTTACAATATTTCACACTTTTGATTCCAGAGTTACAAATGGTTTAAAAAGAAAACACACACATAATCTAATATTTATTGATCTCCTAGAAGAATGATCCAAGTTTTTATGTATCTGTTCACAAGGCCTAAAAACATTTTGGTAAATAAGAAAAAAACTATTTTGACGCAAAAAGCTAGTTTTGTTATTTATTTTTGAGCTATAAAAGTTATTAGCAGAAAATAATGTATAATTGACACTCCTATAAAAGAGAGAAAATTATATTTAATGATTGTGATTATCAGAAATAATTTTTAAGATCATTCTAGCAAAAAAAAAATAAAAAAAGTAGACAAAAGACTATTTCACGCAGAAAATCATCAGTATTATCATATGGAAAGACACATAGAAAAGACAAGTGGAAAAGTTGTGAAAAGATGAATTGAAGGTTAAGTGTAAATCAGCTGTACAATTGAAGTGAAGTATAAGAAAAGAAAATAAAAAAAAGTAAGAAGAGTTGTCAAGTAGAGTGGTGGTTATCAACAATATAAGCATAAAGGAGTTGATTCCAGACATCAGGAACTCCAGGCAAACACCAATGTATACAATCTGAGTTACTACTTGGATCCAAGACTTGATCTTCCTTCAATTGCTCCCATTGTTTTTTGTATATTGAAGGGTGTCCATCTTTTCTATACTCTGATAATTGTGTAATGTTTATCATCTGCATGTTTAATCCTCGCCTTTTTAGCCCGTCTAGTACATCTTCTACAACTCTCATCATCTTTGGATCCGACCCTTGTCCCCTATATCCTTCTTTATCAATTAGACTTGTTTCTCCATAACAGTTTTGAGTAATATTACCTCCCCATTCTTGAGCCCTACATACATGTTTTTCTTTTACTTGTCATCACAATAAGAACAAGTTGACCATGCAAGTTTACAAAATAAAAACAAGTTGACAACCCAATACCAATTTGACAATCTCAATTTGTTAAAAGAATAAGAAAATTAAGATATGGATATGTGAAAACATAACGGATCAAAAATGTATTATGATGGATATATTGAAAACAACAGGATAGAGTACCTTTCATGGGTGGGAGACATGGACATGAAGAAAAGTTTGGTACGATTGGAGTTAACATGAACTTCCAACCACTGAGATAATGTTTGCAAAGCCATCTCATAAACTCTCACCATCTCCACTTCTTTGTATATTCCATCTAAGTTCTCAAACGACCCCCACCTATTATTTATTTATTTCGTGTCTTATCCATCTATTGAGAAATACATATAGAATCATTGAGTTTAACTATATTGTTGTAAAGAAACTTACAATGTCTTGATATGAGGCCTTCTCCACCATAAATAAGAGTTTAAGACAATGATATCAGATTCAGTCCAATGCCTGGCATGTTTCTCTATCGATTGGATCCGAACTATCCGTTCGGGTAACTTGTGGTTTGTTGGATCATCCGAGTTGGATTCCACCAGCAAGGGAGCCCAGTAAAAATCTATTGTAGCATTGTATTCCTGATTATTTATCCACAGAGACGGTCTAAAATTATTTAATGATCAGTTTGTATTCACTACTTGCGTGTTTGTAGATATTTTTCAGAGGACTTACGAAAGATTTGAAGGTGATGAGATTAGAGCCATTGTTATGCAGATACATCAACTTTGGGTTTGTAATGACAGAACTAGCCATACACACCATGGATACCCATTGGCCTCTGTTCAAGGAGTCTCCTACGTACACCATCCTCTTATTTCTTAGACTCTCCAGCAACTTCGTCCCATTAAACCTTTTTACGTACATTAAAAGATTTTTTTTTCTTTTGTCAAACGTACATGAAAGCTTTAATTCATGATTTAATAATGGTATCAACTTGGTAACAATTCTTAATTGTTAATTTCCAAAAGAGCACCCTTAATTGTCTTAATAAGTTCAGTTCATTTGAATTCGTTATACTGAAAATAACTGGCTAGGTATGAATTGCCGCCTGACCCAAAAAAAAACGGTAAGGGCCCAAAGGCCGAACCCCTATTCACTTTTTTTTGAGCTTTGCTGGGACTAGAAACGGTATTACCAACAGAAAGAAACAAAACTGTAGGGAAAGTATTTTTTTTCAACTGTAGGGGAAGTATTTAGTTCTCTTAATTTTCAGAGAAAAGTATTATTTCTCTTATCTCTAAGCTAATTCTAATCAATTGACTAATATAAAACACTGTTATAAAAATCGCCAGACGACGATTAGACGTTTTATAGAAGATTATTGTTTAGATAAGCGTCTATACCGATTTTTTTAACACAAAACGATTTTTCTAAAAAGACGATTTGAATAAATCGTTTCATTCATGCATGATTTGCTGACTAGGCAGGCATCCATGCGCCGACTAGAACAAGTTTTAAAACACTGATATAGAGTAATGATATAAATGGCTTTTTTGTTAATTACACACATGACACAGCCAGATATCTAAATAACAAAGTTAAATGAAATCATTCCAAATTTCTAACCGTTTATTTACAAATTGAGATACATAAATAGGGAAACAAAAAGAAAATATGTTAGCTGAATTATGTCAGTTATTTCCCTAAATTAATAGACAAAAAAAAATCTGGTGTTATCAACTGAAGAGTGTATTACCAGCGTAGATAGTGCAAAACGTTTATATTAATTGCCGTAAATAATGTCAACATGTTTATAGTAAATGCCGTAAACAAAGATGTCAAAATGTGAAGTGAAAACGATAAAGAGAGAAATATAAACCTGGGGAGATCGCACGTGTGAGGTTGCCACCTCCAGAATTTGTAACTCGAATCTTTTCTCCCAAACTTTTCACAAGCCAGCTGATCAGACATGAACTTGCACTCTTCTTCTTTATAAATAGGGTTTGACTCATTATCAAATACCCATTTTCCTTCGAACAAATTACACTCTCTGCCTTCTTCCACGTTCGGAACACCGTCTCTTTGAGGGTTTTCTTTTGGTAAACCGTTTTGGGACAAGAACACGGCAGTGAATATTACTCCGGCCATAAGGACCGCGGCGAGAGTGTGAAAGCTCGCCCTGATTCCCAGCATCAACAGTTGTTGCTTTGCCATTGGTTGTGATATAGTTATGATGTTTTGTTTTAGGTTATATTGATGTGTGTCTATCTCTAACTTGCCTTTGAACTTCAGCCTTCTTGAAGTGTTTTATAGTTTAAGTAGTTGTAAGTTTTGCCTATATATATGTCTGGATGATTTTCTTGATATAATTCTAAAATTTGTGTTGATAGTTTCCCAAGCAATGTCCGCGTGCGAAAAATAAATATTTCTTTTCCTTGATTAAAGAGTGAGAATTGCTTTCCTTACCGTCCAAGACAACTTTGAAGGCTTAATTATTTTGAGCTTGAGATGTAACTTTGCATACTTAAATGTGCTTTAGTCTGTGAATCATACACAGTAGGATCTAATTTGAGCTAGAGATTTAACTTTGCATAGCCTGTATAGAATAATATTAGAGTTTTACACTAACTAAAGTAGTGCGTATATTTATCTAGGACTTGCATGCAAATAACCGGTTTTTACAAAAAAGATGGAGAAAACTTTTGTATTGTAGCCATCTGTTTCTGTTTCATGTGACGACTCAAATGTTCTTTTGACTTCCTGTCCTTAGTCCAACTCCAATCAGCGTTTTGTGATTGTTCCTATTGCCCTTTTCAGTTAAGTCATGAATACCTTTCATATATATATATGATTAGCCAACGAGTTTCATAAATAGTTTTGCATAGAGCATTTGATCGAGTATAATTGGTGGGTCAAACAAGAATAAGCTGTTAGAGCATGATTATCCGGGTTTCTTAGCGGGTTTCTTAAGCGTGAACAGTGTAAGGATCGGTTATAAAAGTTATGAATTAAGGATCGATCCTTAAGAGTTTCTTACACTGTGCGCGTACGTGGCGGCCCGCGATTGGTTCTTTTTTTAATTTTTTTGTTTTTGTTTTTTTTTAAATCCCTAAGAAACCCGGGTGAGTTTCTTAGGGATAATCATGGTCTTAGTTTTGATTATTGTAAAGAGATGGCACTTTTTTCTGTTCTAGTTTGCACCTTCATTGGTTTTCAAGTGAAAGGGACTATCAAAATTGTTTACCGAGAATACCCCTTGGCTTTCTTCATAATAGATAACTGAGAAAGGTGTGCCAAAGGGGACATTATAGTATTTCCTACGACAGTTTGGTCTAGTTGTTTGTTTTTGTTTTCAACTTTTCATAATTCTCGAGCATGGTTAGAGATGGTCAAATCTTATATAATATGTAAAAGTAAGGTTATGTTGTTGACGTTTCCACATTCATACTTTTCGTTGTCTTCAAGTTACCTCAAGATCCGATCAACTGCTGTATATGTATATATGAATTGTTTTGTTAAATCAACAGCTATTGTAGATGAAGAACTTCTATCCTACGCTCCTGGTGCGAACATCCCCAACTCAAACATGAGTTATTCATCAAAATTTACGACAGAAACATCTCAAACAAATACTAGTTGCCATTCATATTAAGAAAATGACTAGTTTCTATGAAAATAGAACTGGGCAAATAAACTGAATCAAAAAATTCGAACCGATTTGAGTTCGACATAAATACCGAATGGTTGAGTTCGACATAAATACCGAATGGGTTTTGTTTTACGGTATTCTGGTTATGGATTTTATCCGAACCGAATCCGAACTCAGATAGATATCCGGATTTTTTTAAAAAGTTTAAAATTCCTAAAAAAGAACCAAATTTGATCTCAATCCTTAATATGTATCGAACATACAACAAAATATTGTTGAGTACCTAAAATAACTATTTGTTACAAGAATAATTAACTTAAAATCTTATTTGAATATATATATATATATATATATATATAGTATTCGGTAAATATTAATGTTTGTATATTTTGACAATTGTATTTAAAATTTAATTATCAATAAGTTTGTTAAAATATCAACCGGATCTTGGACATGTAACTAAACCTGAATCCAAACTGACTAAACTTGAACTGAATTCAATCAAAACTTTTATAATATCCGAATAGGACTAAAATTCATGAAACCGGAAACTCAAAATCGGAATTAACTCGAACTGAAACCTGATTGGGACCCCAATTGCCAGCCTAAAAAATATTATGCGCCTCTAGACTTTTTCCCCTCCGTGGATGCTTTAAAGTAGTTTCTCAAAAGGAAAAGAAAACAACTAGAAATATAATATGGAAATTGTTCTATCTATAAAAAAAAGAGAAATACCCTAAGATAGTTATAAAAAAAATTTTGTCACAAAAATAACTTTTAAGAAAAATAATAACCAAAATAACCTTTATTAAAGAGTTAACAAAATGACAAATATACATTTATACCCTTTGGGTTAACTAATCTATACTTATGGTTTAGAGTTATGGGGTGAGGATTTGGGGGTGAGGTAACAAAATGACCAATATACATTTATACCTCTTGGGTTAACTAATCTAGACTTAGGGTTTAGAGTTATGGGATAGAGTTTTGAAGGTGAAATTTAAAATAAAAAAATAAAATAAAAATTGATTTTTTGAAAAAAAAAAATTAGTTTTGTCATTTTTGTTTTTGGAGGTTATTTTTGTGACAAAAACTTCAAAATGGGTTATTTGAGAGATTTGCCCATAAAAAATTGTTCTATATAATACATAGTAATGACTGATTTACAAATAAAAGATCACACTTCAGTCTATATTTATACAAACTCACTTCAAAAATAGATGGAAGGATAACTGAGGTGAGACTAATTAACAAAGAAGATGATGTAAAAGGAATATTTTGTAAAATAATTCAAATATCTTAGTTATGGAGTTTAATATTTATTATTAAGACAATAATTTTCATTATTTTAGCATATATAAATTTTAGGATATATTATAAATAAAATTTCAATCTTATTAATGTATTCTATTTTATTATCTGATTAATAGCAGTTAACAGTTTTCTTTTTTCGGTAGATTTATAAAAATTCAACAAAATTTTAAAAACATGATTATTCGGAGATACTTAGACTAAAACAAATATTCTTCTATCTATCCAGGGTTAACTATCTTCTACATTCAGGACCTTCTAAAATAAAATAGAAAAGGGAATTAAGTGCAAATGATAAACCCATCTTAACCCGACCAAAATGGTGTTAAGACCGTACGTCCATATAGGTGTCTCGCTTTAAAAACATCACCCGATCCCATCTTCGTATAGCAAAAATGCTGGAAAGCATTGATCTTTTTTGCATCTTGTGAACTATATTCCTTTGACACAAAAACTTGTGAATTAAGTTACAAAAAAAACTTGTGAATTGTACATTTATTCGTATTCGATTCACTTTCCGTTACATGTTTTCCTTTTCTTGAATGAGCCCAAGCTTGAGCGGAGGTCCAATCAAAGTAGAGGAAACGGTGGCGTGAAGGATCTCAAAAGCACAAATTTTTATTTATAAAATAAAAAAACTCAATTTGCAAATCACAATTAATATGTTTTGCCCAACTTGCAACACATTGCAGCTTACCCCACTCCCCCACTTGCACTGCCAACTCTTTTCCCATTCATTTTATTTTCACACCTTTCGCGGCCGCATTAAGTATGTATCTTATGATTAGTAAGCTATGCTATATTTGTCAATATTCGACGACCACAAGAAACTGTAAATGAAAGTATGGAACCACATATTCTACAACATATTCATATAGGTGCTTTGCAATGACGTATTCGTTTCGGTGTTTGTTTGTGTTGTCTCTTAAACTAAAATTCAAACTCATTTTTGGAATTTGAATATTTTTAAATATACGAATACGTTGAGATGATTCAAACCATAGTTCTCCATCATGTCATCATGAATTTAAGTTGTACAACAATTTCAATTGAGGATAAAATGTAAGACTTAAAGTTTAAGAACCACTTGAATATATTAAACAAATGAAATCAGTTTTACGTATTTTATATTTTTAAGGCATCTCCAATGGGTTTTTCTCATATATTTCTTCATAATAAAGTAAATTCAGATTGAATGTATGTTTTGTGTCGATGGTTTTCTTCATTTAAAAAAACTATTTCAAGTATATTCTATTATTATTACTTGTTATTAATTTTAATATTTTTTTTCATTTTAAAATCTTCATAAGCAGCAAGATAAAAACTGAGAACATGCATTACTAATTTAAAAAAAAAACATCCAACTAAATTTCATTATAATTGTATCTTTTTTGCCGACTAACTAAATATTTATCATATACATAAATTTAGTTTTTAATTGACTATACAATGGGTTATGTAAGTGTATAATTGTATCATATCCAACAATAATAAAAATCACAAAGATTGAATAGTGGACCTTCATGCGATCAATGAAAGTATTAGTAATTTAATAATGTATAAAATACAAATGTTAATTTCAAAATATAAAAAAAAATTATATAAAAAATAAGGATCAGTTTTTAAATAAAAATTTCAAAAGAATAATGAGATTGTGAATAATATTTCATCGAATTTGTTTGTAGATATACTATTTTATTTTTATTTTTCTTTCTAAAATGGATTATTAGAAAAATATATTCTTTCATTTTTTTCTCTCAAAATAAAAAACCATCAGAGGAACCCAACCAAACCTATCGTGACTCTCGTGATGTTACAAGACATGCAACTTGCTCTCTTCTCTATTCTAGATTTTTGTTATTATATAACATTAATACCAATTAAAATAGTTTAGTATTGTCTTGTTCAGTTGGGAAAAGGCATAAAGAAAAGGAGGTGGAAATAAAAAAAATTGCAACTTGCATTCCTTTTTATTCAAAACATCGTCCACTTGCAAATTCTTTATTTCATCACCATGTTCAAAACATATTTTATTTCGTCAACATGTTCATCTTTAATATAAAAATGTATGTAATGGATTATGTTCATTTTAGTTGTTACCCTTGACCTTTAACCCAAACGAACGCAACCAAATTCTCATATCATTAGTGTTATCAGAAATCGGTTCTTTATGGATATAAAATACGACAAATAATACAAGATTACGATGCATGTGATGTGAGATTAATTTACTAATGTATTCTCTCTCTTTTTTTTCACACAATAAGCCGGAAAAACATAGATCACACGACGGCTTAAAAACAACAAAACGACGCCGGATCAAAACGAAACAATTCAGACAAGAGACAACAAAACACTCATCATTACATGGACGTTTTCTTCTTCCCTTCCACCACAGAACTCTCAGCTATTTTAGCAAGAGACTGAAGATTGCAACGTACAATAACGTCAACAAAGTCACAAGTCTCTTCCTTAGTGTTCCCCGGAGGCACATCAACGACGTAAGACTCAACAACCACGGTCCCGGAGATCGGAGAAGAGTGAAGAGTCGTGACGGACCGGTAGTTAGATAACCTGTGGTCTCCACCAACAACGCTGAAACTAATGACATGACGTTCGTCGTCGAGGATGTCTAAACGCTCGGTGGAGCTAGCGGCGGGGAGACCAGAAACGACGTGGACTTGACGGAGGCTGCCAACGTTTCCACCGTCTCCGCCTATGACGTCGCAGCTTTTGAGGAAGTGTTTGTAAGCTTGAGGGTTGTCGAAGCGGCGGACGACGGACCATACGGTGGAGATAGGGGCGGAGATCTCTTGGATAACGGCGGAGCAGCACTGGTTAGGACCAACCTCGTGGGTGTGGAAACTAGCGGCGGTTGTGTCGCGTGAGAGTGAAGGGAAACGTTTTTGGAAAGAAGCGATCATGTTAGGGATCTGGACGGAGTCTGCGTTGGATACAGAGGAGGAAGGACGGTGAACGGCGAGCATGGTTAATCTTGAGGTACGTGATAACGTTATTGTTTTTATGATATCTTGATGGGTCGGTCTTTGATATCTTTCTTTAGGGTTAAGAGAAAGTGGAGGTTTGGAGAGAGAGAGAGAGAGAGATGTTAAAGGGAGGAAAGGATGTGTGTATATAAAAAAAAAGAGAGCGATATCAACTTTACAGCGACTTGCTAGAAAAGTTGGGTTGTGTCTTTAGATTTGAGAGAGACAGTTTTTAATGCAGAGTTCATGTGAGTGGTGATAACGAGAACAAAACAGGCAAGTTGATC
The DNA here is from genome assembly GCA_905132765.1 of Moricandia arvensis. NCBI lineage: Eukaryota > Viridiplantae > Streptophyta > Magnoliopsida > Brassicales > Brassicaceae > Moricandia > Moricandia arvensis. Next base: position 12,854 of record CAJHQP010011919.1, read on the forward strand.
TTCTTTAATTTACGTATTCGCCCTTGGCTATTTTTGTTGACTTGATTAGAGCTGATCATTTAATCTATTAAATTAATCTAAGTAGTTGTTCATTTCGATTCAGTCCCATAAATCCAAATCAAATACTAAAAAGAGTTATTTTTGCGTAGAACCTATAAGAGCCTGTCCATTAAGGAGCTTCTAAGGGGTTCTTAACCCAGAAAGGTAATGGGTTCCACCACTTTTCTTAAGAACCTATCTCTAAAAACCCTTAGTTTAGAAACATCTCTTGCACTGTTTCGTAGACCCCACTGCCATGTGGCGGTCCACGATTGGTTTATTTTTTTTCAAAATATCTTTTGTTAAAATCAAAAAAAAAATTAAAAAGAAAAAATTTAAGAACCCCATAAGGGTTCTTATGGATGGAGATGGTCTAAGTTCACCTTCTTTATACAAACCAATAAAAAACCATCACGTATTATATTTTGTTTATTATATTTAAAAAAAAATATAAATGTAGAATCAATAAACCCTATATCTCAAATTCTAAATACTAAACCCTAAAACCCTAGAATTCATCCTAAACCCTAAGGGATGACCCTAAACCCTAGGGGCTAAATCTAAACCTTAGGGGCTAACCCTAAACACGAGGGACTAATCCTGAACTCTATGAGCTAACTCTAAACCCTAGGGGCTAACCCTAAACCCTAAAGACTAACTCTAAACTCTAGGGTTAACCCTAAATCCTAAGGACTAACCCTAGGGTTAACCCTAAACTCTAGGGTTAACCCTAAACTCTAGAGTTAACCCTAAACTCTAGCACTACAAAAAAACAAAGTTATTCTGACGGACGTTCCGATGGAAAATGAAATCCTC
>CAJHQP010011920.1:0-13707 GCA_905132765.1 Moricandia arvensis
TTCAGCCATACATTGCCTTCTTAGTCTTTGAACATTTTCAGTTGACAAACTCTCTAGACCAGGAGGTGGGGCATGTAGCCTTCATCTCCTAACTCTCCTTGAAGGAAAGCATTCTTGACATCCATCTGCCACAATTCCCATTCCAAATTTGTTGCAAGTGATAGGTGATTCGGATTGTATGCAGCTTGGCTACTGGTGCAAATGTATCCACATGAGGTTTTGAGTGAAGCCTCTTGCAACCAGTCTGTCTTGCACCTCTCCACCTTTCCATTTGGTAAAACTTGATAGTTAAACACCACTTAAATTGACACAGCTTTCTTGCCCTTTGGAAGTTCACTTTCATACCAAGTATCATGATAATTCATGGCCTTTGTCTCACTCAACTGAGTCTCCCACTCCTCAAGCTCCATTTCTTCCTCATATGATCTAGGTACATGCTCCTGATCTAAACCAGTAATGAATGCTTGATGCTCAGGTGGAAATTGTGCAAGGAAACACACCTGTGAGATTGGATGAGCTACTGCTTGACTGTTGTAGTAGACTCTTGTGTTTACCAGTTGAAGGATCTTTCCTTATCCTTGTACTTCTTTTAGTGGTGATGCGCGGTATTGTCTTCTTGCTGTTGAGCCTGTATTGTTCTTCTTGCTTTTCTTCTTCTTCAGGAACTTGAGCAGTCTCAGGTTCTTGCACACTCTTCCCGATCATGAACATTCGGACCTTGTTGCTGTTCTTGCTCATTGCCCCCCTCAGGATCAGGATGAGTTGTGTCATCAGCCTCTTGTTCAAGTATCTTCTTGAGAAGGCTATCTCAGTCGCCTCTTTGGTTGTGGCCATACTGATTCAAGACTTTCCATAATCATCCTAAGGTTGTTTGCCTTATCCGAAGGGTGCTTGAGAAAGGTCCTTTAAGTTATCCCAATTTCTTTCATCATAGAACCCGCTGTTGATTCCCACAAACTTTACATCTCTGGAGACCATAACCTTCCTAGTATCTGGAACATAGCATTTGTAGCCTTTCTGATTTGGTGAATATCCAATGAAGATAGCTTGATACTATTAGCTTCAAGCTTGTTTCTTAGCTCACCTGGGATCAAAACCAAAAGCACACGCACCCAACATACGCAAATGCTCAATAGATGGATATGTTTTGGTGAGTACCTCATAAGGAGAGACATCTTGTAGGATTTTTGTAGGGATTCTGTTGATTAGATAGCAAGCAGTGATCACAGCATCCCCCCAAAATCTTTTTGGAACATTTGTTGTGAAACATCATGCTACTAGCCACCTCCATAAGATGTCGGTTCTTCCTTTCCGCAACTCATTTTTTGTTGTGGTGTGTATGGGCAGCTTGTTTGGTGTATGATCCCATGCTTGTTTAGAGTTGTTTGAAAGGCATTGCTTGTGTATTCTCCCCCGTTGTCTGATCTAAAATTTTGATCTTAACATTGAAATGGTTAGTTATGTAGTTCTGAAAGTTTATAAATGCTTCTAACATCCTATCTTTTGATTGCAGCAAGGTTATCCAAGTGTATTTTGATTTCTCATCTATAAATGTCACAAAATACTTATGGTTTTCTCTAGATAACAGGGTGCAGTCCCACACACCAGAATGAATAAGATCAAAAGCAATTTTCATACATAGACAACGATTTAGGGAAAACAGATTTGCAAATGTTTGCCAAGAATACAAACTTCACAACTATCATTCTTAAAGGAAAGACTAGGCAACATCAAGCTCAGTGCAACGTGAGTGAGGGTGTCCTATCTAGCATGCCACATGCATCTTAGGTAAACACGGAGATGAACTAAAAGCATAAGATAAATCAGATAAGCATTTTGTGTCTTCAAGTAGATACAAGCCCTCCTGGTCACACTTTGCCAGCAAACTACTACTCTCAAATATCCTGAAAGTAAACATCATTAGGACTGAAATAGCAAGGCAATTAAGATCACGTTGTTGCCTTCTTAACAGATAACAAGTTTGAAGTAAATGTGGGCATGTAAAATGCCTTGAATCCTTGTTTAAATAATTTCAAGTTTCTTATGCTTTAATAGGTACTTTCTCACCATTGCAATTATCACATTAACCTAAGGCAGGTTCAGTGTTACTAATGAGACCAGCATCACTAATCATATGGTTGGGGAAAGCCTGAATCTATCACTAGTGGTTTAGGCAAACTGACCAGTAGTGTGTAAAGCATTTTGAGAGGTTCCAAGAACAATACCAGAGTTCTCTTTGAGAGCTTTGATTAGAGCATCAAGGTCTGACCTCTTGATAGTCTCATCTTGAGTAGTTCTCAAGGTAGATAAAGCACTGGTCGCCCATTGCTTTGCTCACCCAGCCACATTGGATGCTTCAGGTGTATCAGTAGAGAGGTGTGCTCTTGCATCCATGTACTGATTCTTTGGCTCCTTGAACTTGGCAGGCCTTGAGATGAGGGTGGAGAATCCAGCATTTGTCTTTCATGCGGGCCTTTCATTTAGTCTCTATGATTTTGCAAAACATATCGGTTTGGATCAATTCCATGAGAACCTATATCTGATTGTGCTGGAAGGTTTCAGAAACTCGTGGAGACCTGGAGCATATGTCCAAAAGATTATCATCTTGGAGAGTTCTCTGTTTGTTCTAGAAGCCGGATGGGTCATAAGAAGTTGGAAGTTGATCAAAAGACTTGCTTCTCGACCATGTCAAGATATGGAAGCCACCAGATATGTAGAAATTCGTATCATTGCAAAGATTATCAAATGTAATTGAGATGGAATTCACTAGAGTCGTTGTTGAAGTGATTACTGGAGCAGGAGAAGAACTCATGTTTTCTTCTCAAATCAAAGAGAAACCACCAGATAAACTTAGTCTACAACTCTCCAAAGAAACCAACCAGAGGTCAAACTGTTTTTGAGGTCTACCATTTTCGAAAAGAGAAGCTATAATAATGATCAGAGTATCAAGAATGGGCGTTGGCTAAGTTAGAGTCGCAGGAAGCAAACTTTAAAATCTGCCTAGCACCAGCTTTGACATAGGAGCAGTCCGGGATCATATCTCAACAACCAAAAGAATTCAGCAACAAATAATGCAATGGAAACTTAACTCATCAGGGTTCTCGTCGAATTGGAATCATGTCCAAAGCTTTCTCTCAGGTGAAAGAGTTATGGAATCTACAAGTTGGGTGATGTTGTGTTTGCTTTGTTTGAATTTTTCTGAGTTAGAAACTTCTCAATCCTATCTATGGCGACAGGTGAACCTGCTAAGGTAAGTAGAAGGAAGGAGGATGTAACCAGGAATGCACCATGGACCAACCAACTATTGAAGATGCCTTAGCCATTCCAGAAGGTCCCATGACTCGTTCCAGAACTAAGAAACTAAATGGAGCCATTGGAGGATTACTTAGACTAGTATGGAACAAGAAGAAGGTCTTGGACAAAGCTTGATGATCCGAGATACCTTGATCACCATTCAAGCTATCTCCTCATCTAGCTGAATTAGTACTTAGGCAAGTACTTGTGTGTGCTCTTTTCCTTGCTCTTGGTTTTGTCCCAAAGAGGTTTTCCGGAGGAAGGTTTTTAACGAGGCCACAAGCTGCTTACACATCACCTAGGTGCTAATGTCGGTCCAAGCCTAAGAAGACTACTCTATCTATTTATCTTATGTTATGTTTTAGACTATAGTTTCTATGTTATGTTATTCTCGAAACCTAAGGCATATTCCTTGGTTTCTCTATTTAAACGCTTGTAAACTCTCATTCTGAATCAAGCAGTCTTTTATCTAAAACCTTTTGTCTACTCTTTCTCTCTTCTTTGTCGAGTGCAAGAGCTTGCTGGTGAGTCATATCCGGCGTCTAAGGGTTCTAGTTTGGTGTGTCATATCTGATCTAGTTCCTAGGAGTATCAAGGAGTCCATCCGCATCTCTTTGTGTCACCAATCGATCCACATACCTTGATAAACTTGAGTCTCTGATTCGTTTATGCAAGGATCTATCCCATCTGATCCAGAGCAACATCCTAGGATCATATTAAGTGGTATCAGAGCAACTCTGGATAGGGAAGTTCTCGATCTCTCTTTGGTTTCAAGTCGAACTCTTTGACTTCTCATATAACCATTGATCGATCTGTGTTTTGTTGTTGTTTCTCGTATAATCTAAACATATTTTCGTCTGATATTGATCCATCTGTGTTGAATCCTGATAGATCTAAACGTTCTTACCATATTTGATTCAAACTAAACTGATCCGTGTGAAAGAAGTAATCGAATCGATAGATCTGTTGAATCACTTGCGATTGAAGTTGTTTGTTTTGGTTTGTGATTAGATCTGTTCTTATTCATCTTAGATTCTGATTTCATAAAACTTAAACTGATTAATCTGATCTGAAGTTTTGTCGATTGATTCTCTGAGCCGTGATCTACAAGTTTGTTCTTTTGAACCTTTGAAAACCTGGTTTTGTTTCGATTATTCAATCTATTTGAATTCTCTTGGACAACTTACTTGTTTAGGTACTTTCTGATTCAGGTACCATGGTGAACGAGTCAGAGGAGGAAGCAGAACTTGTAAGGAAGAACAAGCTACTGAGGGATCAGATGACTGAGCAACTAAACCAAACAATGATCTCCACGGTTGCTGATATGATTAAGACTAGTATAAGGGAGCTCCGTGATGAACTGAGGCAAGAGATGAGGCAGGCTACTGGTCAGGGTCACAGCAATGAACCTAGAAGAGAAAGAGTTAACCAAACTCAACAAGAACCAGAGGAATCTAGGAGAAACCAGCGTGAGCATGCTGGATCACAAGAAACTGACAACTACTATGAACGCAACCATAGTTCTTCTTCTAGAGACAGCCGGAGGAGGCAGAGACGTGATCAAGAGGGAAGGAGACATCAACGTGATGATCTTGCTGGACTAAAGCTAAAGATACCTCCCTTTTATGGCAAGGCTGATCCGGATGCCTATTTGGAGTGGGAGAAGAAGATAGAGCTTGTCTTTGATTGTCAGCAGTATACTCAAGCTCAAAAGATTCAAATAGCAGCTACTGAGTTCTATGATTATGCTCTGAGTTGGTGGGATCAACTAGTGACTACTAGGAGACGCAACCAAGAGTATCCAGTTGAATCATGGCATGAGATGAAATCTATTATGCGCAAGAGGTTTGTTCCAAGTCATTACCACCGTGATCTCCATCAGAAACTAAGGAAGCTCACTCAAGGATCTAGGTCCGTGGAAGAATACTTTCAAGAGATGGAACTGCTTATGTTGAGAGCTTGTGTTTCTGAAGATAGAGAAGCCACCATGTCCCGGTTTCTAGGAGGACTCAACCGTGAGATTCAAGACAATGTAGAGATGCAACATTATGTGGAGCTAGAAGAGATGTTGCATAAAGCTATTCTTGTGGAACAACAGCTTAAAAGAAAAGGACACTCACGCACTAGTTATGGAACTTCAAAGTTTCATACCCCTAAGGAAGAAAAGCCGGCCTACACTAAGGAGAGCAAACCATATCCTAAAGAGGAAGCAAAGCCAACTGCTGTGTTTGGGAAAGACAAAGGAAAGGCCGTGGCTACCAGTTCAAGAGCTAGAGACGTTAAGTGCTTCAAATGCCAAGGAAGAGGGCATTATGCCAATGAATGCACCAACAAACGGATCATGATTCTGCTTGAGAATGGAGAATATGAGTCTGAAGATGACAAAACAGATTATGATCACGAGCAGTCTGAAGAAGAATATGAAGAAGAACCAGTGAGAGGGAGACTGTTGGTAGCTAGAAGGCTCTTGAACCTACAAACAAAGACTGAGGAACTTGAGCAACGAGAGAATCTGTTTTATACCAGGTGTATGGTGCAAGGAAAGGTTTGTAGCCTCATTGTAGATGGAGGAAGCTGTGTCAATGTTGCTAGTGAGACAATGGTAAAGAAGTTGGGATTGAAAGTTCAAAAGCACCCAAAACCTTACCGGCTACAATGGCTTAATGAAGAAGGTGAAATGAAGGTATCAAGTCAAGTGGTGGTACCTCTTGCTATTGGACGATATGAGGATGAAATCTTGTGTGATGTGTTACCAATGGAAGCTAGTCACATCCTCCTGGGAAGGCCTTGGCAATCAGATAGACGTGTGATACATGATGGCTATACCAACAAGCACTCATTTGAGTTCAAGGGAAAGAAGACTGTGTTGGTACCCCTAACTCCTAAGGACGTGCAACAAGATCAACTTCAGCTTCAAAAGAAGAAAGAGATCGACCTTAAACCTGATCAAAGCAAGCAGCATAACTTCTATGCCAAACAGGGAGACATCAAAAGAACTCTTTACTCTCATCAATCGGTTATAATGCTTGTTTATAAGGAATCTCTTCTAACCATAACTGATTTAGCACCGGACTATCCGAGTGAACTTGTTTCCTTATTACAGGAGTATGAAGATGTGTTTCCAGATGATCAACCTACTGGCTTACCACCTATACATGGGATTGAACACCAAATAGACTTTGTTCCTGGATCAACACTTCCAAACCGTCCAGCATACAGAACTAATCCTGTGGAGACCAAGGAATTGCAAAGACAAGTTGAGGAGCTGATGGAAAAGGGGCATATCAGAGAGAGTTTGAGTCCATGTGCTGTTCCAGTTCTTCTTGTGCCTAAGAACGATGGTAGCTGGCGCATGTGTGTTGATTGTAGAGCAATCAACAACATAACAGTGAAGTATCGCCATCCTATTCCTAGACTAGATGATATGCTTGATGAATTGCATGGTTCTTGCATCTTTTCTAAAATAGACTTGAAGAGTGGCTATCACCAAATTAGAATGAAAGAAGGTGATGAGTGGAAAACTGCATTCAAAACTAAGCATGGATTGTATGAATGGTTAGTTATGCCATTCGATTAACAAATGCACCTAGTACATTCATGAGGTTGATGAATCATGTGCTTAGATCATTCATAGGTATCTTTGTTGTAGTATACTTTGATGACATTCTAGTCTACAGCAAGAACATTACTGATCATATAGAGCATCTTAGATCAGTTCTTGATGTGTTGAGAGGAGAAAAGCTTTATGCAAACTTGAAGAAATGCACTTTTTGTACGGATAACTTGGTCTTTTTAGGCTTTGTTGTGAGTGCAGATGGTGTAAAGGTTGATCAGGAGAAGGTGAGAGCAATTCAAGAATGGCCAAGTCCTAAGACAGTAGGGGAAGTAAGGAGCTTTCATGGACTTGCTGGTTTCTATAGACGCTTTGTGAAAGGACTTCAGCACTATTGCAGCCCCTCTAACTGAAGTAATCAAGAAGGATGTGGGATTCAAGTGGGGAGATGCACAAGAAACTGCTTTCCAGACCCTTAAAGAGAAGCTTACTCAATCTCCTCTTCTTATACTTCCTGACTTCTCTAAAACATTTGAAATCGAATGTGATGCTTCAGGAATTGGTATTGGTGCTGTATTGATGCAGGATAGGAGACCTATTGCATACTTCAGTGAGAAGCTTGGAGGAGCTACTCTCAACTATGCTACTTATGATAAAGAGCTATACGCTTTGGTGAGAGCCTTACAAACATGGCAACACTATCTGTGGCCTAAGGAGTTTGTCATACACACTGATCATGAGTCCCTCAAGTACTTAAAAGGACAGAGTAAACTTAGCAAGAGACCGCAAGATGGGTTGAGTTTATTGAGACATTTCCATATGTCATCAAATACAAACAAGGTAAAGAAAACATAGTGGCTGATGCACTATCCCGAAGGTATGTTCTCTTGACCACTCTAGATGCCAAGCTACTAGGCTTTGAACAAATCAAAAGAATGTATGAGGATGATCCTGATTTCAAAGAAGCTTATAAATCTTGTGAGATGGATTCTTATTCTATGATAATCGCCTTTGTGTACTTAATTGTTCTTTGAGAGACTTATTTGTCAGGAAATCCCATGGAGGAAGTCTAATGGGACATTTTGGAATTGCCAAAACTCTCAAGGTCTTGCAGGATCACTTCTTTTGGCCACACATGAAAAGAGATGTTGAAAGAGTCTGTGGAAGGTGTACAACGTGCAAGCAAGCTAAATCTAAGGTCCAGTCCCATGGTTTGTACACTCCCTTACCCATTCCTTATCATCCGTGGAATGATATCTCTATGGACTTCATTGTAGGACTGCCTAGAACTAGAACTGGAAAGGATTCTATCTTTGTTGTGGTAGATAGGTTTTCTAAGATGGCACATTTCATAGCTTGTCATAAGACTGATGATGCATTACATGTTGCTAACTTGTTCTTTAAGGAGATAGTACGTTTGCATGGCATGCCTAGAACTATTGTATCAGATAGAGATGCTAAGTTCTTGAGTTACTTCTGGAAGACCCTTTGGTCTAAACTAGGCACTAAACTGTTGTTCTCTACTACTTGTCATCCGCAAACTGATGGGCAAACTGAGGTAGTTAATAGGACATTAGGAACTCTCTTACGTGCATTCATCAAAAAGAACTTGAAATCATGGGAAGACTATTTGCCCCATTGTGAATTTGCATATAACCATTCTGTGCATTCTGCTTCTAAGTTCTCCCCTTTTGAAATTGTTTATGGGTTCAATCCCACCTCTCCTTTGGATCTAATGCCTTTACCTGAGTGTGGAAGAGTTAGTATTGATGGTAAGAAGAAAGCAGAGATGGTGCAACAGATCCATGAACAAGCAAGGCAAAATATTGAGGAAAAGACCAAGCAGTATGTCAAACAAGCAAACAAAGGCAGGCGTGAGATGGTCTTTGAAGTAGGTGACAAAGTGTGGGTTCACCTTAGAAACGAGAGATTTCCGAATGAAATGAATTCCAAATTGATGTCAAGGATTGATGGTCCATTCGAGATCATTAAGAAGATCAGCAACTATGCCTACAAGCTGGACCTCCAAGGTAAGTTTGACGTATCTAATAGCTTCAGTTTTACTGACTTGGTTCCTTTTCTGGCAGATGAACCAGATTTGAGGACAAATCCTTTTCAAGTGGGAGAGGATGATGTGATCATGGACCAGTGCAACAAGGAAGAGGGTGTAACCAGGAATGCACCATGGACCAACCAGCTATTGAAGATGCCTTAGCCATTCCAGAAGGTCCCATGACTCGTTCTAGAACTAAGAAACTAAATGGAGCCATTGGAGGATTACTTAGACTAGTATGGAAACAAGAAGAAGGTCTTGGACAAAGCTTGATGATTCGAGATACCTTGATCCCCATTCAAGCTATCTCCTCATCTAGCTGAGTTAGTACTTAGGCAAGTACTTGTGTGTGCTCTTTTCCTTGCTCTTGGTTTGTCCCAAAGAGGTTTTCCGGAGGAAGGTTTTTAACGAGGCCACAAGCTACTTCACACATCACCTAGGTGCTAATATCGGTCCAAGCCTAAGGAGACTACTCTATCTATTTATCTTATGTTATGTTTTAGACTATAGTTTCTATGTTATGTTATTTCTCGAAACCTAAGGCATATTGCTTGGTTTATCTATTTAAACTCTTGTAAACTCTCATTCTGAAGAAAAGCAGTCTTTTATCTAAAACCTTTCTCTTCTCTCTATCTTTGGTGCAAGAGCTTGCTGGTGAGTCATATCCGGCGTCTAAGGGTTCTAGTTTGGTGTGTCATATCTGATCTAGTACCTAGGAGTATCAAGGAGTCCATCCGTATCTCTTTGTGTCACCAATCGTTCCACATACCTTGATAAACTTGAGTCTCTGATTCGTTTATGCAAGGATCTATCCCATGTGATCCAGAATAACATCCTAGGATCATATTAGCTTTGACCTCGACAGAGTTCGTACGCAGGATGGTGGAGTTGCCGCGAAAGTCAAATTCGTGGCACACACCATTGATCTTGCGGAAGCCGATGCGTATTGGCATGCTACGTGCAATTTAAGGGATCCTCCGATGAATCGTGGTATCCTCCCCCAGTTCATTCCAAAAATACCTCCGGTTGTCCGAGTCACAGTTGTCCTTTTTATCTTGATGTCATCCGACAATTCTGTCACGTCCCGGACTCTGTAGAATTTTGACTTCCAAGGGCTGGAGAACGCGCTGATGATCCTCTGGATGGTTACTTCACGTGTTAAGACGCTTTTCTGCTGCGTTTTCGTTTGTGTTTTCCCTTCCGAGGATAATCGTTCAATTCCTGGATCGGTTTGGATTGTCGATAAGCCAAATCTCTCCTACCAGCTTGCAACATCTTATCGGGATTTTAGTCCTGAGTTACAAGCACGGCATGACTCTCGACGCTGATTATTTTGAGGCTGTACTGAAGCCAGTGGGTTCGAGAACTTCACGCAGATGTCATTTGAGCCCAAGAAACGATATGGCAATAATCAGGGGGTTTGCTTCGAACTCGCATGAGTATTGAAAGAGATATTTTTTCGTGCCCGTAGGGAGCGAGTTCGTCGACTGTATTCCTATTTTTATGAGCATATGGGGTCGAAAGGATATCTTTATTATATATCCGTTGGCATTTTTTGGTTTTGAAGATATCAAGCCTCGTACTTGTTTTCTTTGTTTTGCAGTCAATAATCCTCTGCCCCCTTTCCCGAGGACCTGCTTATTGTTAGAGATCTTCTTTGAGGTGGTCCATGTTTCGGGTTATTTTTACTCTGAGACGAGTTCGTCTTGCGGTGGTGTATCATCATTCTCACCTACAACCCGATTTATCAGTTGAAGAAGAATCGTAGCCGAGCATGGAAAGAGTTCATTCCTTTCGAAATTCTGAGGGAGAGTCGAGGTCCCGCTAAGGACAACATGTTTTCCGGAACCTAGGATGGAGATACCGTTGATGTGTTAGAGTTTCCTTCAGACGACATTTTCTGCGCTTTGCTCGTTGGTCAGGCTAGTGGAAGCGGTACTGATCGGGTCGATGTACTAGAGCTCGGTACTCTGGGGCCCCGACCTCGAAAACTTCATTAATTTCAGAATGCCCCTCGACCGCGGATGAACCCATCGATTGCCACAGTTTGCGAAAGCATGGAGGACGGTCAACGGGGTTAGTCCTTGCTCTCGGACGTGTTTTTGTTTTTTGCAAAGTTTTTGCTAAATCAGAAATATTGTAGGGTATCCTTATCATGAATGAGGCTTTCAACGTAAGTCGGCCTGGAGGCACGCACATCTTGGTTCATAGCCAAGACAGCTAAGAAGGAGATTACCCGTTTAATGGGTGAGATGGCCAGCGAGTTCTCTTCGCAAGAAGGAGCTGGCCATGAAGGAGGCTCATCGAGCGTACCAGAGAGGGAAGAGAGAGGTCGTCAGGATTGTAGAGAACCATCGCTTCCAGTTCACAAACGAGTTCGTTAAGCTGAAAAACATGTACAACTCCGTTGGCGACTATCGCGAGTGTCATGGTGCCATTGGCGGATTATATCTCACGGAGCCCCCTGAGTATTCTAATGAAGAATAGATGGCCAAGAAATCGAGTCGCATGCATAGATATGTGAATAGAGACTCCATGATTCCCCAGATCGAAGGGAGGATTTGGGATCAATGGGCTCTGATTCCCGTGTCTCCTGTTTCGGAGGAGATCGAAATGGGAGTCCCTGGCGAGACTGGTGAGGTAAACCAGCCAGCGGCCCCTGTTGTCGACTACTCGTTTGGGAGATCGATGTTGTGACATTATGATCCTGATCAGTAGGATGTAATTGGATTTGACGGGAAAGTGTTCCCTCTCATTATCATTTTTCTATTTCATGTTTGCCAAGTGTGGTCTGTTTTATGTTTGCTTAGGCCGGTTATGGCCGTATTAGATTGTTGGGACTGGCCAAATGTTGCTTCGAGTCCCTTGCCACCTTGCTGCTTGATCGAATGAATTATGTTCCTTTTAAAAGAAATTGAGAGTGCGTTGACTGAGTATGGAGAGAAGAATATGAGTTGTAGTCTCATATCTATCTCTGGGTGAGTCGTTTCGTTTGTTGCTCGTTTAAGACTGGAAATGTTTGAAAAAATATCCAAAATTTTGTGAAGTTTCGTGAGCGTTTAGATATTGACGAAGAGACATGTTTTAAGATCTCATAACGATTTGATATCATGCCTTGAGATGTTATAGACCAGTGTTTGGGTTTAAGGCAAGACCTAGATTTACTCTCGGTTTAAGGTTTTGCGATGACTAATCAGTTGTTGAGTTACCTGTTGCGATTTTAACCTGACTCGTACCGATTTATAGTCCGCGATTGGTTCTTGGCTTATATGACATGCATGGTAAGAATCTTTTTCGACCGTGTAAGCGAGAACTATTTGTGAAGTATCGACGAAAATTTTTTTTCGTTTATAATTTTGAATAGTTTTCGATACACTGATTTAACGTAAAATTTCTGTTTCCGGATTGTACGTTAGATGTTTTCTTCGTACTTAGATATTTCCGAACGTTTCTTGTGATTTTGTTGCGATAAAAGAGGCTTGCGAGGCTTTCTGAAAATCCTTATTGTTTTCCCTTATTATCGAAAGAAATTTTAAGATGTCGATTACAAGAGCGAATATTTAAAATTTTGTAAGTATACGAGTGTAAGTATACGTACCCACTCCCCTTCCCCTCCCCCCCTTTTTAAAGAGGGGATAGCTGAACTCGTCTTTCGACGAGCTGCCTACGTACCCCTTTCAAGGATCAAGCCATCTCGTATTCAGTTGGTGTCACGAGTGTGTTGACTCGGTACCTGCATCGATAGTCTTGGTTGTATCCGGATCGATGTCTTCTTCCGGGTTTATCTCCTCTGGTTGAGTCAGGGCGTTAGGCTCAGAAACCTGCTAGTTTTTGGTGTCTGAAACTATTGCTTAAGTAGATGATGTTGAATCGTCTTTCTCTAAGGTGTTTTCAGCCGGTGGCTGAGTTATCTTCGCGCTTTTTTTTTTTGTGGCGGTGGCCGTGACTTGCCTCAGATTAGGCTTAGCTAAGTAGTAAAGTCATGATTGCTTCTGACATCCAGATTGCGGCAATTCCGTTAGGAGTTAGGAAGTTGACACCTATACGAGTGTAAGTATACGTACCCACTCCCCTCCCCCCCCCCCTTTTTAAAGAGGGATAGCTGAACTCGTCTTTTGACGAGCTGCCTACGTACCCCTTTCAAGGATCAAGCCATCTCGTATTCAGTTGGTGTCGCGAGTGTGTTGACTCGGTACCTGCATCGATAGTCTTGGTTGTATCCGAATCGATGTCTTCTTCCGGGTTTATCTCCTCTGGTTGAGTCAGGGCGTTAGGCTCAGAAACCTGCTAGTTTTTTGGTGTCCGAACTATTGCTTAACTTAGATGATGTTGAATCGTCTTTCTTTAAAATGTTTTCAGCCGGTGGCTGAGTTATCTTCGCGCTTTTTGTTTTTTTTTGTGGCGGTGGCCGTGACTTGCCTCAGATTATGCTTAGCTAAGTAGTAAAGTCGCGATTGCTTCTGACATCCCAGATTGCGGCAATTCCGTTAGAGTTAGGAAGTTGACACCTAGATGATAACGGCACTGCCTTCATGAAGTTTATCCAAGGCGTTCTCATAATAACGTTGTAGACGTCAGGGTGGTCGACAACCGCTAAGTCGAAGATTTTTGTGACTTCCTTTGCCTTGACTGGGAGTTTGATCGACCTGAGAGTCATCGATTTTATGCCCGAGAAACTGGTTTAACGTTTTTGCATTGGTATGACTTCTCACAGCTCGAGGTTCATCCTTTTGAGAGTTTTGCGGAAGATGACGTTGACCGTGCTTCGCGTGTTGACATCATGTGTTTTATTGTTCTAGCAAGGTAC
>CAJHQP010011921.1:0-13698 GCA_905132765.1 Moricandia arvensis
CATATTATATAGTTTTCATCCAGTCTAATAATCTGTCATACCAACTTTAGATTCATGTTAAATTTATCATTTAAGAAGATCACACCCATCCAATAGATGAATCTTCCTTGTTTGGTCTGACGAGAAAGAAGCTGAGTTGGTTTTTGTGTGTTTGGAGAGTCAGAGACCTTAGAGCATCATTAGTTTTTTGTTTTTTTTTTTTTTTTTTTTACTTTTTTTTTTAAAGTGAACCAATCGTGAGTCGCCACGTGTCAGTGGGATCCGTGAACAGTGTAAGAAACCCATAAAAATCGATTCTTAATCTATAGTTTTTGTAACCGATCCTTACACTGTTCATGGGTTCCACAGCTTAAGAAACCCACTAGAGAAACCCCAATAAAAACCCCAATAATGATGCTAAATGTTATCTAGTTGTTTCATATTGTCGGCTATGACTGATATTATTTGTCATGTGTTTATCTATCCTTATTCATATTTATCCAAATATAACATGATTATACATTTTTGGTTTAGGATTTCTAGAACCTAAATACTAACAATGAAAGCATAAATCATAACCCTAAAAATATACCCTAAAAATACTTAAACCTAAGCGCTAAATATCCCTATTTCAAAACGCAGCCGTGTGACCATTTAAACGCAAGTAAACACCGATCGCTCTCTCATCGTGGCGCTTTGAGGCAAAACGCTCTGGAACTCGGACACGTACGAAAACTCAGTTTTTCTAAATTTTAAGCTTAGAATCATACTCTAGGATGAAGATCCATCACAAATGAGTAAGAATCTTAAAGAAACAAGTTAAAACGAAAAGAATCGCAAGAAAAAGAAAACACTAAAGTGGGCAATTTTCAGTCGATAGACTCTGTGGAAGAAGACTAGGGTAGAGTGGTAATTTCGACTCATTAGTGAGAAATGTGAGAAAACCAGCAAAAGATTGGCCATTTTCCTTGAACCCGAGAACTGTTTGTAATTGAGTAGAGAATAAACCACTAAACCACGCCGGATTCTAATTTATGAATTACATATAGTAGTAAATATGACGAAAACATTAAAAAAACTTTAAAAAATCTCTGATTAATCTCCGATTAAACTTCAATTTTTTTCATTAATCGCTAGACCCAATCCGAGTGTACGTATAACGCCTACTGAATTTTCGAACATTGCTAAATCCTAACACCATAATCAATAAACCTAGACCATAAAACATAATTTATAAACCCTAAACTCAAATACTATACCATGAATCTTAATTCTAAAAAATAATCACTAAACCATAACTAAATCAAGATAATTATAAAATTATATATCTGACTGATATGTTATGTAGCAGTTAGAATATAACGTTTTCAAGTACATATACTTTAATAGTGCGATTATTATCAAATTTCTAGTGATCTAAAATTATAAACTTTAAATTCTAAACCCTTAGCTATATACCATAACCCTCAAAAGTAAAATCTAACTATAAATCATGAAATCTAAACCCACAAAAATAATCCATAGACCCTAAATCGTTAATTTCATAGCTTACTGGTGGCAAGGCAGTGCTATTTGTTGATGTATAGAGATATTTCATTTTCTAATATGATGTTCTTGTCATGGTTTAAGTTATGCGATCTTGTTTGATTTCCACCACCAAATCCTGACGAAGTCCCTAACGTATTCCTTAAAGTAGTCCCTGATGAATCCCAACAAACTCCACCTTGATGACATCAAACATGATCAACTACTTAGGTTAAGCAAAATCGTGCTTTGCCAGGCGATGTCGAATGCTCCTTAGTGTTTGGACATCCAAAGGAAAGTCGCTTATCGTCCACAAAAGCACGAACTTTAGATTAAAATTTTGATTCAAGGACACATAGTATGCTTCAACACCAGTTGACCACAATTCTTTTAACTTCGAAATCAGAGGTTTGAGGAAGATGTAAAAACTAGCTCGAGGATGATTTGGCCAGAATTTAGAATTGTAAGAAACAAGTACTTTGTTTTCATGCACATACCCGGGGGCAAATTATATGAAGTCAAGATCACATGCCGCAACGAATGATTATGAGACATCCTAAATGGGTTGAATCCATCTGTACATCATCCAAGATAAACATTACGAGGTTCTTCGGCAAATCGGAGATATGTATCTTGAAAGTGTTTCCACTTTGCCGCATCAGATGGATGAAACATTTCTCCCTCCTTAGCTTGGTGCTCCGCATACCATCTCATTGCCGCTACAGTCTTCTTGCTCTGTTACATTCTTTTCAACCTATTAGCTATATGTAGATACCACATACGACTATATGGTACTTTGGTTCTACGTCGTTTTTCTATGGGCTTCCATCTTTTTGCACCACAAAATTGACACTTTTCCGACCTTTCATCTTCTTTACAAAAGATCATACAATTGTTGATACAAACATCAATTGTATAATACAGAAGCCCTAAATTAAGAATCAACTTCTTTGTCTCGTAGTGTGAGTCGGTTACCAAGTTTGCATCTGGTAAATAGTCATTCAACATTTGGCATACCGAATCCACACACTTTTCACTAATATTATAATCTGCCTTATTTTGCAAGACTCGAGCAGTTTAGGATAACTGCGAGTGACCTTCACGACAACCATCGTACAAGGGATTCTTTGCCCCTTATAACAAGTTTTAAAACTTCTTCGAATGATTGCATATTGGATCTACTACATTCTGGTAACTACCATTATGGTGATAATTATTATAACTAATAGTATCCCGAAATGCATCATTTGCCATTTCCACATATCTATCTTGATTACCAACTTTTTCACTACCACCTAAATGTGTCGGGTCAACATGACTTTGTACTAATGCCATATCAACTTCTTCTCCATGCTTATACCATATATAATAGTCTGCCATAAATCCTCTACTATATATACATTTCCAAATTCTTTTCCGTGGGAGAAATTTATCGTTCTCGCAAACACTACACGAACAAAAACTTATACCCCCATTGCTTTGCAATATAGGATGGCTATTTGCAAATGTCATGAATTGATCTACCCCTGCTATGAAATCTTAAGAGAATTTCATATATCTTCATTGATCCTCTTGTACATTCATTCTTGATAATTGGTATAATTGTAATTCCCTGACATTGTAGCACTTACAACAAAAAAAAATCCTTTTGGGAAACATAAGTGGTCAAAAGTTGAAAATGTCTACACACGAGGCTTTGGAGACAAAGAACGACATTAACCAAACTTTTGGAACACCCCCTCCCAAGGATTAAGTAAGCACATCATACATTAATTTTATATGAGCAATGAATTAGAGAAGTGAAAAAGAAGAAAAAAATTACAAAGGTGAAAGAGAAGAGACAAGGGACACTCGTGTCAAATTCACACACAGCTCACTTTCAAAGACAATATGATGAGCATAAGCACTTGATGTTTTTCAATGTTCTCTTCTTTTGTGTAGTCTATAAACTGTAAATTGACACAAATTTGCAATCAAATGTGCGGACATTTCTCATATGTTAGTCTTTGGTCTATGCCACTATTAAACTGCAAAAAAAAATGATACTATTATGGTTAATTTAACATGAAGGAATCTGGTGGTTTGCGAGAGTTATGTGGAACTCAATGTAAGAGGGTCATTCCTTTTCCAGTTGTCGATCCAATGGGAATTTAGGGGAATTTAAAGTTTTCATAGGCTCCAATTGGTGACACTTTGATGAATCAAATAAATGGAAAGAGAAATTAATAAATTTTCATTTGAGAAAATTAATAAATTTAAAAATAGGAATGGCAATGAATAAATTTCAAATATTTATTTCCATTTGTTCCTCATCAAAATTTACCAGGAAAAAAAATATTCATTAACTCATCTAAATATGAGGAAAATAGAGGAATTGAGTGAGACCTATATGTAATAAAATTGACAAGAAATTCAACATGATATAAAATTAAAAGAACAAAGAATTCATCATTTATTTTGTCATAAACTTATTAGGAATATTTCCAAAATGCTTGCAACTCTCATATTTCCATGAAATAATATTTCCAGGATCCTATCAAATTCCTTAACTCCATAAAAGTGATATTTCATTTTTCTAATATAACGTTCTTGTTTGGGTTTAAGTTATGCGATCTTGTTTGATTTCCACCACCAAATCCTGACGAAGTCCCTGGCGTATTCCTTAACATAGTCCCCGATGAATCCCAACAAACTCCACCTTGATAACATCAAACATGATCCACTCCTTAGGTTACGCAAACTAGTGCTTTTCCAAGCGATGCCGAATGCTCCTTAGTGTTCGGACATCCCAAGGAAACCCACAGCTTCCTCAAACTTCTTAACCGGAACAACCTTGGTTAATATATCAGAAAGATTCTTAGAAGTACATATCTTCTTCACATTTACATCACCATGAGCGATAATATCCCTGATGAAATGCATCTTTTTGTTGATGTGCTTATTCCCCTCATGATACATATTTTTCTTTGCTAGACACAATACACTTTGAAAGTAACATGATATCTCCACCATATCTTGCTTGAATCCAACCTTCTCCGCTAAGCCCCTTAACCACATTCCTTCTTTGACTGATTCAGCCAGCACCATATACTCCGCTCCAGTTGTTGACAGAGCTACTACACTTTGTAGACTTAATCTCCAGCTGATTGTATTCCCACCAGCCATGAAAATATACCCTGAGATCGACCTTCTCTTGTCCAAATATGAAGCAAAATCTGAATCACATAATCCTTCAACCTTAACCACCTCATTCTTCTTGAAGCACATTTCAGATTTTGTGTTCCTTTTAGGTATCTTAATTCCCACTAAACCGAAGTCCAATGAACCATCCCAGGTTTACTCATAAACCTGCTAACCAACCCTATTGCATATGCCAAATCACACATTGTACCTATCATAGCATACATTATGCTTTCGATAACATTAACATATGGAATATCATCCATACTTGTCTCTGCTTCATCATCATCTACGGCAGACGGTTTGAAATGTGCACCAATATGCGTTGACACACTCTATCCATGTTGAATACATTGAGAACCATCCTGATATAACCCAATTGAGATAGTGCCAGAATCCCCTTTTCACAATCTCTCTCAATATCCATTCCCAAAATTCGTCTTGTTGGACACAAGTCCTTCATCTCAGATCTGTTGATGAGTAGTTGCTTCACTTTCTTGATCTCAGCCGCATCCCTTGACGCAAAGAACATATCATCCACATATAAGAATAGATATGTGTACGTACCATTGGTTACCTCCTTAATGTAGACACAGTGATCATATTCACCCTTCACAAATCCATGACTAACCACAAACTGATCAAAACACTTTTCCATTTTCTTGATGTCTACTTTAGTCCACAAAGAGTCTTCTGAAGTAGACAAATGTAATCATCTTTCTCTTTAACCTGAAATCCTTCTTGTTGATCCATGTAAATCTCTTCTTCAAGTGTACCATGAAGAAACACAGTCTTTACATCTAGTTGCTCAAGTCCAAATCAAGATTCACTGTAATTAACAACAAAAACCTTATAGATATGTGTTTCACGACAAGTGAAAACACATATTTATAATCAATACCTCTCTCTGAGAGTATCCCTTCCCAACTAATAGAGGATTGAATCTTGGGTTCTCAACACAATCACCATACGCTTATTAGGCCTTCTCACAAGTTTTCAGGTTTTGCTCTTATCCAGTGAAGTCATCTCTTAACCACATGCTTCATTCTACTGCCTTATTTCTTTTTCGCTCCATGATAGTCTTGAGTTTCTTCAGCACATACGTCATCAGCTAGATGATGTGGGATAAGTTTAATCCTTAAGTTGTTGTAGTACTTAAGGTGTCAATCCAAACTCTAGTGATTCTAAGCACTAAGAATGCAGATAATTTGGCTTAATCTAAGTGCAATCAAATGAGGTTTATTGTAACAAGAGACAATGTGAAATAATCGAGTTTTACTACAAATATAACAAAGAGGAACCAATGGGTATTTAGGTAATCGATTTCAGGGTGGTAGTTCTAAATCAAGGTGTCTAACTTCAAACAAACATATCTTTCTATAGGCCTAGAACTCATTCAATATAGGTTAATCCACTTTCGATGGTAGAAACCCTTATGCAATTATGAACTAAACATCAACTTTCGTTCGTTTTGTTCACTCAAACATACATTAAGATTTAGTCTACTAGCCACCTAGCAATCTAAACATCAACTTCCGTTCGTTTTGTTTACTAGAGCATTACTAAGTTATTTCAAGCATTATGCAAACACTTTCGATGCCCTACAAACACTTAGGATCTAGATTAAAATGGCCAAAATCAATCTAGCATTAAGAACACTTAGTAAGCATAGCAATTTAAGTACTTTACCATTAGAACATCTTAACTCTTTTTCTAACCACCCATTAATCTACCTAACCCATTGATCCTAAGGATGACTACTTCACTAATCATCTTGTTTACACTTAATCCCATGATGGATAGAAGCATAATCAAGATGATATAATATATGAAAACAAGAAACAGAATGTAGATGAAGAGAATAACTAAAGAAAACAAGACTTTATAACATAAACTTCAAGAACACTTAAGAATAAGAACAATTGTTTTCAAACAAGAACTTAAAATAGAATGCAAAACAAGACTTAGAATGAAAGTTATAGACTCTATTAGACAGAAGAAGACTCAGAAGGAGATGGTGTGTTTTGCCATGGGGTTTGGGGTTCTATTTATAGGTGAAGAACAACCCACCCCCCATGTTACAAAGTTAAGATCTAGATCTAAAATAAAACACACTCATTGATGTTTCTTCCACTTTATCCCATTTGCACACACCTTTTGACCCTTCACAAGGCAAATGTAAACTTGGCTCTTCAGAAAAGGTAGAGAAAGTTAGGCCATTTGATCCACCAAACTCGTCCAGCACATGAAAGTGACACAGGCTGTCTGGATCGATCGATCTGTTTTTTGTCCAAAACCGGATCGATCGATCCGTGTGTATTTCTTCGAGAAAAAGTTATATTCAATGGCCCGATCGATCGATCCATTTTTTGGTATAAATGGATCGATCGATCCATGTCCAAATCGATCGATCTGGACTTCAGATCGATCGATTACTTTTCCCATTTGCTCACGGCTTTCTTGGATCGATCGATCCAATTTTCCATCAAAAACGGATCGATCGATCCAAGTCTCTTTTTGCTCCTTTTGTGTTCTAATCATCTCCAAAACTCCAAATAGCTCATCCAACACCTACAAGATGCAAATGTACATGTAATAGACTCTAAATGCAAATAAATGTAAGGTTAATGCATAAAAATATATGAAATAACAAAGCTAAAACTATGCAAAATCACAACATATCAACTCCCCCACACTAGTCCTTTACTTGTCCTCAAGTAATTTAATTAAGATCAAAGGGAGAGATAATGAAAATGGGAGCTAAAAACTAAGGTATACATTTCCTGAACTCATAGCTTTACACAAGTTTACGGATCCTCAATCGACATTACTTCACAACCAACTCTCACATTCAATTAAGCATAAGCTAACAAGGTGAATTCTTGCAAATGGAAACTTGATCTTGATCATTTGGCTTGGTAAGTGAAATGGTTTAATGAGCATGTAAGAGGGGTTCAAACACATTTCTTTTTAGTGGCTTACACTCAAAAGTAGGAGCATGATCATTATGCAAAATCAATCTAAGAAAAGAGGCAACTTATGCATACATTGATTGTTCTTATTCTTCCCTTTTTCCTAGATGATCTTCAACTGATCGATCCATGTGTATTTCTTCGAGCAAAAGTTATATTCAATGGCCCGATCGATCGATCCATTTTTCGTATAAATGGATCGATCGATCCATGTCCAAATCGATCGATCTGGATTTCGGATCGATCGATTACTTTTCCCATTTGCTCACGGCTTTCTTGGATCGATTGATCCAGTTTTCCATCAAAAACGGATCGATCGATCCAAGTCTCTTTTTGCTCCTTTTGTGTTCTAATCATCTCCAAAACTCCAAATAGCTCATCCAACACCTACAAGATGCAAATGTACATGTAATAGACTCTAAATGCAAATAAATGTAAGGTTAATGCATAACAATATATGAAATAACAAAGCTAAAACTATGCAAAATCAGAACATATCAACTCCCCCACACTAGTCCTTTACTTGTCCTCAAGTAATTTAATTAAGATCAAAGGGAGAGATAATGAAAATGGGAGCTAAAAACTAAGGTATACATTTCCTGAACTCATAGCTTTACACAAGTTTACGGATCCTCAATCGACATTACTTCACAACCAACTCTCACATTCAATTAAGCATAAGCTAACAAGGTGAATTCTTGCAAATGGAAACTTGATCTTGACCATTTGGCTTGGTAAGTGAAATGGTTTAATGAGCATGTAAGAGGGGTTCAAACACATTTCTTTTTAGTGGCTTACACTCAAAAGTAGGAGCATGATCGTTATGCAAAATCAATCTAAGAAAAGAGGCAACTTATGCATACATTGATTGTTCTTATTCTTTCCTTTTTCCTAGATGATCTTCAACTCTACCCCCTTTTTTTTCTTGGTGTTAATTTTCGAAATTTATTCATCCCAAAGATGTTAAGATCACTCTCTTTACTCATCCAGTGAACTCTTTTTTTTTTTCTCTTTTTCTTTTGTTCATTCTTTTTTTTTTCACTTCTTTTGTTCATCTCTTTCACTTATCATATCATTTTATACCCAAGATAGATTTTTGTAAAACAATACCAGACTTCCCAACCTAATTGCTAGCTCTCAAGAGGTGTTATAGCTAGCCCAACATAAGAACAACCAATGTCGCCTCTAATACTCTCAAGTTTTTGCACATGACAAGCTATCAAAAGAGACCTCACTCAACAAATATGATTAGGCTTCAAAGAATGGTAAGGGTTTTAAGGGTAAGGCGGTGCCTTTTGGGTTGTCTAAGAATGGTAGAAGGATAAAATCAAACCCAAATGTTTATGATCCATGATCAAGTATACAAGTACCCATAAGCAAGAATGATTAAGTTCATTTAGCTTTAAGTTCATTTGGAGTTGGTTTCAAGAAGAATGTCAAATCTCACACAGTAAACAAGTTTCAAGAAGAGTTTCAAGGCTTGTATTCCTCGTAAGGTAAGCTCCCAATTCATGAATGCAATCTAAATGCAATTTTTTTTATGTATTTTTATGCAAATAGTTAATGAATAGGTAAACTCTCCCCCCCCCCCACACTTACTTCACACAGTCTCTTGTGTGAGAGCAATGTGAAAGAAGAGGACTAGAAGAAATAAACATGAAAGCTATATATTTACAATGGTTGGAGAGACACTTAGCTAATTGGAGTTGCTGGATGAAGTTGGATAATTCTAACACTTGTAGCTTTGCTGGTTGGTCATCTTTCTTCTCGGATTTAGTGGAGAGTTACCTGGAAATTTCAAACACACTTATCAAACACACAAAAGAAAACCACACAAATAAACAAATATATATATAGGGATAGACATGGGACTTCCTCCCAAGTGAGCTTGTTTTAAGTCTCTAGCTTGACTATGGGATCGGAAAGTGGAACCGAGGTTCCTTCCTCAGGTGTGGCTGCCATGTACAGCTTGACTCTTTGTCCATTCACTGTAAAGTCTCCACCAGTCTTGTTCCAAAGCACAATTGCTCCATATGGCCTCACTTCTTTGATCTTGAAAGGGCCGGACCATCTTGACTTAAGTTTTCCAGGGAACAGCTTCAATCGAGAGTTGAAGAGCAACACTTGATCTCCAATGTTGAACTCCCTCTTCAGTATCTTCTTGTCATGGAATGCCTTGGTCTTTTCTTTGTAAATCCTTGAGTTCTCAAAAGCATCAAGTCGAATTTCATCAAGCTCATGGAGTTGGAAAAGTCTTTTCTCTTTGGCACTCTTGATGTCAAAGTTCAGCATCTTAACAGCCCATAATGCCTTGTACTCAAGCTCCACTGGCAAATGACAAGCTTTTCCATAGACAAGATTGAAGGGAGTGGTTCCCAAGGGTGTCTTGTAAGCAGTCCTATAGGCCCAAAGTGCATCATCAAGCTTGCTAGCCCAATCTTCCTTGTTATCCCACAGTCTTCTCCAGAATGGACTTGATCTCCCTGTTGGAAATTGATATGTCGTGTTTTTATCGGTTTAGTTTATGTTATTATAGAGTATTTCGAGTCCTTTTTGTTGTCTTTAGTTCCTTTTCAGGTCGCAATGCCGTTAATTTGGAGTTTCGGGCACAAGAAGGGAAGAACAAGGAAGTATGCAGAACTGTTACACGGATCGAGGGATCCATACAACATGGATCGAGGGATCTCTGCCACACGCCTAGGATCGACCGATCCATGTCCACTGGATCGACCGATCCTGTGCGCAGCCGGCTCCACTTTCCCACCAACGAGTTTTGCACTCATTTTACCCACTTCCAACCCAATAATTTCGACAAGTCTTTTCATTTTCTGTTCTTTGGAGACCAGAGAAGGCAGAGAAACACCAGAGGGTGATCTTGAGAGAGATTTGAGATTGTTCTCTTTGAAACTTTTGGATTTCTCTTCTTTGCTTTTGGAACTTGTTGTAAGAGGATCTAGAGGGACAGAGTTTCCTCTTTGAAAATCTCTGGAACTCTAGATCAGTTGTATAAATTCATGTTTTCTATCTTCATTTCGTTGATGTTTGAGTAGTTTGCGCAATTGGGTATTAGGATTTCAAAGGGATTTCATGGCTTGTTGATTTAGGATTGTTAGATTTTGGGATTCACGTTTGGTTCTTCATCTACTGTATTCTTACTGCTTGAATTGGATTGCATCACCTAGTTCATGATATAAGGTTGTTTAATGCACCGAAAGTGATAGTTTAAAACTCCCGAAAAGACTTTAGATGAGCAAAGTGTCCTTAACCCTCGGAAGTTGATGTTATTGGCGCTTTGTGAACATATGAACCTGTTCTTAATGCTTGTTTAGAAATCGAAACTCAGCGGTAAGTTAGTGTGGAAGTTTCTTATAACATAGAGAGTTAAGCGCTGCGGAAGTAGGTTAATTCTAATATAAGTGTTTGAGTTCAAGACGGTTCTTAATAAAATCCCTGCTAGCATATATGATTAGCTCTACGGAAGTAGGTTGATTATGTCCATGTCTGATAGTCATGAGTCCCCGCAGATTTCCTATTGCCAATGCTCTCTCACATTAACACTTTCTGCATTTTTCACATTGCATTGCATTATTTCGTTCAGTCTAGTTTTAGTAAACAAAATCCATCTGTTTAGTCTTAGCTTAACTCTCATCTCGCATCCTCGTCGTGTAACCGTTTGTCTCTGTGGATTTGATCCTGAAGTGCTACACGACATACCATTCGATTGTGGTATTGCTGGTACTTCAGGTTAATTGGCCTGTGTAAAAGCAGTGAAATCAATTTGGCGCCGCCGTTTGCGGGGACCATTTCGTGTTACCCACGAGTTTTAGGATAGGAGTTTCGTCTAAGACACTAACCTTACTAATTTTGTTTTTAGTTTTTATTTTGTACAGGTTTTGAGTCGAGAAAAGATGGAGTTCGGTCGTATATACGTTACCGGCAACAAGAAGAGGGAGACATATTGGAAGATGACATTGAGGATGAGCCATATGTGGAGCCACCCTTTGATGAAAGCGTACTCACAGCCAGAACAGAGTGTGAAGGTAGATGAGCTGTGCGAAGAGAACCCCAACGATGAGAAGGAGTAGCCTAGCAGCAATGCTGGAGGTTAAACCTCATGTCACATCGGGCAATGCTAGAAGGAAGAGAGCTCACAAGTATGAGATTTGGAGTGCTCATGATCTAAAAGAGGTATTTTATTGGGTTCCACCGACCCAATTAGAAGGTATGTGCGAACGGACTTTTGAACCGTATGATTTTGATGATCGCTGCTGTTTGCTGAAGAAATTACCTCTGCTATTGATTGTTCTATGCTCATATGATATGTCTAATCTGATATGTGAAACTAGGGAACTAGACGCTTTTAGAGAAGAAAGTTTGTTAGAGATTATTTTGAAGTCTGTTTTGACACGAATTATATTTGTGCTTCAATTGATCTCGAATCTGACTTTTTATTTGCTTGATGAACCTAGTATTCCCTCTTGAACTTCAATGATCTAGGGTGTGAAACTGATATAGATAAATCATAGAAAACCCTGAGATCGACATCGATCAGTGAGAATATGTGATATTGTGTATTATTGATTGATGGTGATGAATGTAGACTACTTCGTGAAAACCTCGTTGAGACCTGTGTTAGACTTCTGTGTTTCCATCAAATGCATTGATTCTCATGACATCCTGAATCTCAGGAGCATGTGTTACTACCCATGTCATATAGTCTTAGTCATGCTCTTGACGAATAACTCTGGTCTGATTTCTTTGGACCGTAGTGTGCTCCTTTGCACACTTTGATCTCTTGTTGCAGGAGAACGACCAAGGCTGCATTGGGCTCAACCTTTTGATTCCTATGCACTAGCAAGCGCGCAAAGGCGAGAGCTAGAGACTCAAAACAAGCGCACTGGGAGCATTCCCCTGTTATCTTTGTATATATGTGTGTTGTTGTATTTACTTATGTTTCTTAAATCAAGAGTTGGCAGTCGGGTGCAAGGTCGAACACAAAACGCAAAATTTGCCGACAAGAAGATGCCCTCCATATCTAAAACGCATTGCATTGTAAGTCTCTCTCTCTCTTTTGTCTTAGTGTTTTTTATTTTAATTTATCACCCTCTTTTGATTTGTTTTCATCACGCGCTTTGTTCTCAGTGTGTGTTCACTTTTTAGTGTTTTTGCCCAAATGTTTTGAGTCTTTGTGAAAGAATTTTAAGGCTGTCAATTTTTTGGTGCTTTCGGTTTTATCGTGTCAGTTTTATATTAAGAAACTACTATTGTTCTTGTGGTAGAGCTTACCGTAACTAAAGCCTTAGTACCATTCGTTTAGCTATCCAGTTGTAGATCTCGAACATAAGCATATCAGTCTAACCATGCAGCACCTGATACTTGTGTGTATCTGAAGATCCAGAGCTGACTTCACACTAATCTACTGTAGTTCTCTGTGTCTTGGGACTGGTATACAGTGGATCGATCCTCGTCAGGTCTGAAAATATTTGTGAGTACGGTTTCCCTCTCTCTTCCCTATAAACATAAAAAAAGATATAGAATAAAGGTCAAAAAGAGTGAATCGGGATTCAGTGGTTACACCTCATGTAATACTCGCATCTCATGGAGAGCTGTTCATATAACTAAGTCGAAGAGAAAAATAATAAGTGAGTACCTCTACAAGGTAGGGCAGATAATCGACTTAGGGAAGTGATGAGGAAAGAAAGCAGACAATAAGAAACTTGATACGAGTAATCGACTCATGTGTCCATTGATCGATATTCCCATCGATGAGCCGCACATAAAATTCCAAATACAGAAGCTTAGCGAGTGGTGAATTTGGTCACTCCAAGTTGTCGGTTGACAGTGGTAAGGTTGCTAAGCTAATGTAAAATACATGAGACTATCTCTGGAATGGTATTCTAGTATGTGGCTTACAACAGTATGGTAAATGCGCGCTTGACTAAGAGAAAAATGAGAGTTCTCGTGTTTTTTAAAACTTCTTTCTCTTTGGCTTAATCTCTTGTTTCCTTTGCGTGAGGAACAAGTCAAAGATTCAAGTCTGGGG
>CAJHQP010011922.1:0-13698 GCA_905132765.1 Moricandia arvensis
ACAACTTTATCCTGCCAGAATCAAATACCTTCACAGGAAAGCTTAGCCTTTGCTATTAGTCTACTGAGAGGTGAGGCTAAGGAATGGTGGAGGGAAGAGGAAGAAGCATGCTGGTATTAAGAAGAACAACTGGAAACTTGGGATGAGCTCAAAATAGCCTTGAGTTTTAGGTACATACCTGGTTTTCAATGGGAGGAAACTGCACTGCCATACTCACCACCAGAGAATCCTTTACCCACGTCTGCAGCTGATAAAGAAGTACACATACAAGTATTGTGTGAGCTCGTGTCTGATCAAAGAAAACAAGAAGAAAAAGTGCCTGGAGAGTCATCTACAACTCATGAATTGGTGCTTGCTGTGATTGATCAAGGTGAAAGCTTTCAGTCTTTAACTTGTAGTTTACTGACCTTGTCTACTTTAAACTTCCAGTCCAGCTTATTGGAACATCTGAGAGTTGTTAAGGGCTTGCAGCAAGTCGTTTTTGAACCAGGAGGAAGCTTGAGTGTTAGTAGAAGGCACAACAACAATCTGGCTCAGAAAATAGTTTCATACAAGCTTGATCTGCAAGGTTTCTTCACTCCTGAAGAACAAGATTTGAGGTCAAATCTTTTTGAAGGGAGAGAGGATGGTGTGATCCTAAGTAGCTGCTGTGATAAGAGAGAGAGTCAGCAGGTAACACGTTTTTGATCAGATCCATAATGATCAGAACCAGCTTAGAAGAGCAAAACAGAAACTTGTTGTTGTTAAAGAGGAGAAACTGCTTGCTCTAAGTTCTGTTTGCAATGAGATATATCTAAGGCACGTGAAAGGATTGCAGCACTTTGTATTCAAACCAGGAGAAGAGGTTTGTGTGTGCAAAGACATGAATCAATTCGTGGTTAAAACAGTCAAGAGTTTGGAGTTGATTGTTCAAGGTACTGCCATCTTACAAGACTTGGATTTGAGGACAAATCCTTTTGAAGGGAGAGAGTATGGTGCGATCCTGAGCAGGCTCAAGCTCAAGTCAAAGGATCCAATGTATTGGCTAGCTAAACTACTGATCAAAGCTTGGCTGAATGAGCAGTTTCAATGTCTCATTGGAATGGTGTATGAAGTATTAGACAGAGAGAAGGATAAGAGACTTGATGCGGCCTCTAATAGTCATGGGATGATCATGAAACAGTGTGGACATGGAGAGGTCAAGATGGATGAAGAAACAGCACGTGGAGGATCCAAAGACCATCAGGAGACACTCCAGTACTCAGTTAAAGTCGTGGGCATCATGAAGAAGGAAAGGGAATTAAACAATTGGTTTAATCTCTGATTGTTTAAGGGATTGTAATGTTTTTAATTTGAACCAAAGTAAATTTCATTTTGGGATTAGCCAGGGTAAACCAAAACCAATTAGGATTAGGTTTTGTAAACCAATTTCAAATTGGATTAGGATTAGAATTAGAGTAAACCAATTTGGTTTAGGATTAGGGATTTCGTGTTTTCTTTTATATAATTGTATGCAGTCAGCTAAATAATGAATCAATCAAGTTTAGCAATCAAAAACGTTTCTTTTCATCTCTGCTCTTGCTTTGGCGAGTTGAGACTTGCTGGTGAGTAACATCCAGCGTGGGTTCTCTGTTTTGGTGTGTCATATCCAGATCAGAAGCCTTGGAGTATCAGGAGACGTACCATATCTCTTGTGTCCCACATCGATCCACAAGCCTTGAAGCAGATTGAGTCCTTGATTCTCTGTTTGCAAGGATTATCAAATGATTTACCCACCTACAAGAGATCCAGGGAGTTACAGCCTATCCAGGGTCGTACCACATATCAGCTCGTTCTCAAGACAAAGCCAAAGAATACATAGGCATGGACAAGAAGGAAGGACAAACCAGAGAGATGAAATTGCTGGTTTGAAGATCAAGATACCCCCATTCCATGGGAAAGCTAATCCGGATGCCTACCTTGAGTGGGAGGAGAAGATTGAGTTGGTCTTTCAGTGTAAGCAGTACACAAACAACAAGAAGATTCAAATAGCTGCTATTGAGTTCTATGACTATGCTCTAAGTTGGTGGGATCAGTACATCACTAACCGTAGAAGGAATGGAGAGGAACCAATTGAGACTTTGACAGAGATGAAGTCTTTCATGCGCAAGAGGTTTGTTCCAAGCTATTACCACAAAGACTTGCATCACCGGCTCAGGAAGCTTACTCAAGGTTCAAGATCAGTGGAGGAGTATTACCAGGAGATGGAGTTGCTCATGCTAAGGGCTAGCATATCAGAAGATAGAGAAGCAACCATGTCAAGGTTCCTATGTGGTCTAAACCGAGATATACAAGATAATGTGGAGATGCAACATTATGTGGAGCTAGAAGAGATGCTACACAAGGCTATTCTTGTGCAACAACAGCTCAAGAGAAGTGGCATTCACGTGCCAACTATGGATCCAACCTGTTACACAACACCAAGGAAGAGAAGTCACCTTATCCTAAGGAGTCTAAACCATTTCAGAAAGACAACAAAGTCCTATCCGAGGGAAGAAACCAAACCAAGCAGTGCTCTTGACAAGGGCAAGGGCCAGGTTGAGGCTTCTAGTTCCAGAGCTCGTGATGTCAAGTGTTTTAAGTGCCAAGGACGAGGTCATTATGCCAATGAGTGTACCAACAAGAGAGTCATGATCTTACTGGAAGATGGTGAGTATGCCTCAGAAGATGACAACACCGAGTCTGACCAAGAAGAGACTGAAGAAGAGCATGAAGAAGGACCAGTCCAAGGGAAGCTTTTAGTAGCTATAAGGCTTCTAAGCTTGCAAACCAAGACTGAGGAGCTAGAGCAACGAGAGAACCTATTCTATACCCGGTGCTTGGTTCAAGGAAAGGTTTGCAGCCTCATAGTTGATGGAGGAAGTTGTGTGAATGCTGCTAGTGAGACAATGGTCAAGAAGTTGGGTTTGAAGGTTAAGAAGCATCCCAAACCTTACCGGCTACAATGGTTGAATGAAGAAGGCACCATGAAGGTGTCAAGTCAAGAGCTCATTCCTTTAGCCATAGGAAGATATGAAGATGAAGTCTTGTGTGATGTGTTGCCTATGGAAGCTCGTCACATACTTCTTGGGAGACCTTGGCAATCTGATCGCCGAGTTATCCATGATGGCTTTACCAACAAGCACTCCTTTGATTTCAAGGGTCGCAAGACAGTCCTGGTTCCCTTGACACTTAAGGAAGTTCAACATGACCAGATTCAACTCCAAAAGAAGAAGGAGATTGATCTCAAACCTGCTGGAACTAAGCAGTCAAACTTCTATGCCAACATGGGTGATATCAAAAGAACTCTCTACTCTAAATGATCAGCTATCTTACTTGTGTTTAAGGAAACTCTTTTGAACTTAACAGATTCTACACCGGTGTATCCGAGTGAAATGGTTTCTCTTTTGCAGGAGTTTCAAGATGTATTTCCAGAGGACAATCCCATTGGTTTACCTCCTTTGCGAGGGATTGAGCACCAGATAGACTTTGTTCCAGGATCTACACTTCCAAACCGACCAGCATACAGAACCAACCCTGTTGATACCAAGGAATTGCAAAGACAAGTAGAGGAACTCATGGAGAAGGGCTATATCCGAGAGAGTTTGAGCCCATGTGTTGTACCAGTGCTCCTAGTGCCTAAGAAGGATGGTACATGGCGTATGTGTGTTGATTGTAGATCAATCAACAACATCACAGTGAAGTATCGCCACCCTATACCTAGATTAGATGATATGCTTGATGAATTGCATGGTTCTTGCATCTTTTCTAAGATAGATTTAAAGAGTGGTTATCATCAGATTAGGATGAAAGAAGGAGATGAATGGAAGACTGCATTTAAAACTAAACATGGATTATATGAGTGGTTAGTTATGCCATTTGGATTGACAAATGCACCTAGTACATTCATGAGGTTAATGAATCATGTTCTTAGATCATTCATAGGCATTTCTGTTGTTGTATACTTTGATGACATCTTAGTATATAGCAAGACCTTAGAAGAACATATAGAACATCTTAGGGCGATCCTGAATATATTGAGAAATGAAAAGCTTTATGGCAACTTGAAGAAGTGAACTTTTTGCACGGATAACTTGGTTTTTCTAGGCTTTGTTGTGAGTGCAGATGGAGTTAAGGTGGATGAAGAGAAGATCAAAGCCATCAAAGACTGGCCGAGCCCCTCATCAGTAGGAGAAGTGAGAAGTTTCCATGGGCTTGCTGGGTTCTATAGGCGATTTGTGAGAGACTTTAGCACCATTGCAGCTCCCTTAACTGAAGTGATAAAGAAGGATGTCGGATTCAAGTGGGGAGAAGCACAAGAGAAGGCATTCCAATGCCAAAAAGAGAAGCTTACTCAATCACCTCTTCTTATGATTCCTGACTTTACAAAAACTTTTGAAATAGAATGTGATGCTTCAGGAATTATATTTGGTGTTGTATTGATGCAGGATAGGAAACCCATAGCCTACTTTAGTGAGAAGCTTGGAGGAGCTACTCTCAACTATGCTACATATGACAAAGAACTCTATGCCTTGGTGAGGGCCTTGCAAACATGGCAGCATTACTTGTGGCCCAAGGAGTTTGTCATCCACACTGATCATGAGTCCCTAAAGTATCTAAAAGGGCAGAGTAAGCTTAGCAAGAGGCAGGCAAGGTGGGTTGAGTTCATAGAAACCTTCCCATACGTGATCAAGTATAAACAAGGTAAGGAGAACATAGTTGCTGATGCACTATCTCGGAGGTATGTTCTCTTGACCACTCTAAATGCTAAGTTACTTGGGTTTGAACATATTAAAGATATGTATGATACTGACCTTGATATCAAGGAAGCTTATGCATCTTGTGAGAATTTTTCTGCAGGGCGTTACTTTAGAAATGAAGGATTCTTGTTCTATGATAATAGATTGTGTGTGCCTAACTGCTCTTTGAGAAATCTCTTAGTTAGGGAATCCCATGGGGGCATTCTAATGGGACATTTTGGGATTGCCAAGACCCTAAAATTTTTGCAGGATCACTTCTATTGGCCGCACATGAAGAGTGATGTTGAGAGAATCTGTGGGAGGTGTGCTAATTGCAAGCATGCTAAGTCCCAAGTCCAATCCCAGGATTTGTATACTCCTTTACCCATTCCACACCATCCTTGGAATGACATTTCCATGGACTTTGTTGTTGGATTGCCTAGGACTAGAACCGGAAAGGACTCAATCTTTGTTGTTGTTGATAGGTTCTCTAAGATGGCACATTTCATAGCATGTCATAAGACTGATGATGCATTGCATATTGCTAACTTGTTCTTTAAAGAGGTTGTTCGTTTACATGGCATGCCTAGGACTATAGTTTCTGATAGAGACACTAAGTTTCTTAGTTACTTTTGGAAGACTCTTTGGTCTAAGCAAGGCACTAAGTTGTTGTTTTCTACTACATGTCATCCACAAACTGATGGACAAACTGAGGTAGTTAATAGAACTCTAGGAACACTCCTGCGTGCATTCATTAGAAAGAACTTGAAACCTTGGGAAGATTACTTGCCACATTGTGAATTTGCATACAATCATGCCATGCATTATGCTTCTAAGTTTTCTTCATTTGAAATTGTTTGTGGGTTCAATCCCACCTCTCCTTTGGATCTAGTGCCTTTACCTGAGTGTGAAAGAGTTAGCTTTGGATGCAAGAAGAAAGCTGAGATGATCCAACAAATCCATAAGAAGGCTAGACAAAACATTGAGCAGAAAACCAAGCTGTATGAGAAGCAAGCCAACAAGGGGAGACGTGTGAGGGTCTTTGAAGTAGGTGACCAAGTGTGGCTTCACCTGAGGAAGGATAGGTTCCCCAACTAGAGGAAGTCCAAGCTGATGCCAAGGGTTGATGGACCCTTCGAGATCATCCACAAGATCAATGACAATGCCTATAAACTTGACCTCCAAGGTAAGTACGATGTATCCAATAGCTTCAATGTCACTGACTTGTCCCCTTTTGCTGTTGATGAATCAGATTTGAGGACAAATCCTTTTCAAGAGGGAGGGGATGAAGTGATCATGGACCAGATCACTAAGGAGAACAAGGAGAGTGTAGCTGAGTCTCATGATGCCACAATGCACCAGCAGCCTGGTGATGATGCTCTAACCATTCCAGAAGGTCCCATGACTCGTTCCACAGTCAATAAACCTAAGGAGACTGTTCTAGGATTACTCACTTCACATCCACAACAAGAAGAAGGTCTTGGACAAGGTTTGATCCGAGATGTCTTGAACACCATTCAAGCCATCTCTACATCAAGCTGAGTTAGTGTCTAGGCAAGACATTTGGTGTGTGCTCTTTTCCTTGCTTTTGGTTTTGTCCCACAATATTTTCCGGAGGAAGGTTTTTAACGAGGCCACGACTTGTCTTACAAATCACTTAGGCTCTATCTCGGCCCAAGACCAGTAGAAGTATTTACATTTTAAGCTTATGTTATGTTTAAACTATAGTTTTCCTTTTTACTTATTTTTGAAACCCTAGAGAGCATGTTCTCTGGTTTCTTTTATTTAAGGGTTTTCCCTAACCCTATTGTACTCAAGCAATCTTTAATCAACGAGTTCTTTTTTCTCTCTTGACGGCTCTCTCTCTTTAGAAAGGTGTCAAGTGTTTCTGGTGTGTAGTATCCAGAGCTTTGTGAGAATAGACATATTCTGGTGTGTGAGTGATATAGAAACAGAGTGTGGTCGAAATTATAGAGAAGAGACTGATGAGAGTAAAGGAGAATCAAGGAGAATGCTGCTGGAGAACTAAGAGATTAAGAGAGTATTAGTGAGTATCTGAGAGAGATTAAGTGAGAGTGAGAATCACAGAGAGTATGGACGAGATTAAGAGAGTAAAGAGTGTGGGGAGAGTGAAGTAACAAGAGAATATTGAAGAGAGAGAGAACTCCCCTCTGCCTTAGAGGTTTCACAATACACATGGGGTGGCTATATAGCCAGATTACAAATTGCAAGAGAATAAATAAATATTAAAGTACAAATCTACTAAACAAATATTATTGTAGGGTTTCTGATGAAGCCAGGAGGATGCAGCCAAGGTGAATCTCGACCAGAGGGAGTAGATAGTGACAGGAGAGAGATGGGCACAGTCTGGTTAAGTGAAAGTGACAGGTCCAAACTGCTTTCTTCTTAGGCAGAACATGTGACTTTTATTCTTAATTAAATCTCCACTTGCCTCAGCTCTCTTCAACGGTCTGATGCTCCATTTAAAATTCAAATATGCTTCAGAATATTAATCTGGACGAGTTCCCACCTTCCTTGCCTTCCAAGTCACTCTAGGTTAAGTTTGGTTACTTGGAAGCCAAGACTGTACGGACTGCCTTGTGTAGCAAGGTTGTACAGACCAAACTCTTTTCAGGTATCTATTCTTCTCTTTGTTTTCTTTATCTCTCAGATCAATGGACCACACTCAGCCATGCTTCTTTCTTCTCCATTCTAATAATGACTTCGTTCACAAGACTGTATGAACCAGTCTCAACTTGGAGTATCCGGATCACTCCTTCTTCTTCTACTTGTTTTTTTTTATTTCTTTGCATCATGAACCAGCTTCTTCTTCTGGTCATTCTCTTCTCTATATCAACACTCCCCCTCAAGCTTGACCATAGGATATCCTTGGACAAGCTTGGAACCTTGAAGAAATCCCTCATTAAAACCTTAGTATGCAAAACCCTATGGGACAAAAACATACTAAGGAAAAAGAGTAGAAATCCCCAAGGCCTAGGGATTGGCCAGTGAGCCTTTGTTCCTTAGACCAGTGTGGTTAGACACAAAGAGCTCTGTATCACGGCCCTTTCTTGTGCTGCAAGGGTGAACTCCACCCCTTGCACACATCAACAACCCGAAATTCATCTCTTGGCCGGTTTGGTATCTCCCCTATCTTCTGACTACTCGCCATTCTGATGGGGTTAAGAACCTCCAGCTTCTACTCCAGAGAGCTCCAACAATGTTAATCATGATGGGGAGTGAACTCCACTTGAATCCCCCACTTGGTAGACCAATTTGGATCATGAACTCCATCACCCGCAACTGATCTCTAGACAGCAGAACGCCTGCAACTTGTAACTGGTGTAACTTCCAATAACTCCTTTTAGACTGATTCCAATTCGCCGCGTGCCCTTGATGAGTGTAGAATGTAGGGAAATTAGTTTCATGGTCAAATTCTTCATGGTTAGGAAGTTATCCTCCTTTTCCTGAGACATGCCAGTGTGAACTCCATCACTAGCATTCTTCTTCTTCTTCTTTGATCTGAGTGAACTCCACTTCTGATCTTCTGGTAAGGCTATGGACGTCTTGTACCTTCAGAATACTCACCAATACCCCTCCTCAAGCTTGATCCAGAGAGTATAGGTGATGGACCAAGCTTGAAAGGTGAGCAAAGATGAGTATTGGACCAGGAGCTCAACACCTAACCAGGCTGCTTCTTCAACCAATCCACCT
This sequence comes from Moricandia arvensis, assembly GCA_905132765.1. Classification (NCBI taxonomy): domain Eukaryota; kingdom Viridiplantae; phylum Streptophyta; class Magnoliopsida; order Brassicales; family Brassicaceae; genus Moricandia; species Moricandia arvensis. The sequence continues at coordinate 8,451 of CAJHQP010011922.1, forward strand.
TTGGTTTCTGCTCCAATGCCTTACACCACACTTCTTCTTGCGTGTCTCATGAACCAGAATCTCAACACCTAACCAGGCTGCGCTTCTTCAACCGGTTTCACACACAAAACATCTCTCCATGGTCAGGAATATACAGAATATGCATCTTGTGCAGGCTCTGAACAACATGGGCAAAGTCTTCTTCTTTGTCTTGATTTGATGATGGACAGAGACAACACTTGTGTACCTTAAACATCACTCAAACTCCAGCAAGAATCAGACCACACACACTAGGATCAGACCTTGGTAACTTACCAATCCTGATCCCAATGCTTTAAGAAAATGCAATGGACAGAATCTAAACAACTCATTCAGTTCAAATCCATGCAACCAATTCACTAAATGCTCAGGTATGATAACTCATCAATTACAAGGCATCTAGGCTCAATTTATCACACATATGACAATAGCAGAATGCAATGACAATTTATGACAGTAGCATAGACTAGACAACTCATCTGATCAAGCTACACAACTATGAATGCAACACATGGCCAGAAAACTCTCCTAGACCTTTAACAATGCAACAAGACAGACACTGAGACTAAGCAACTCAGTTAGGCCAGAGACAACACAAATAATTACTCTAGGACAGAAACTAACCATTACCATGCTAGCAAACTTAATCACTCCTAGAACAATACACACACAACTCTTTAGTATCATGGGACAGAAACTAGGTGCAATAACTCTAGTACAATTAAAATGTCCCAAAGATACTAAACACATACACAACACAACCAGAAATAATTTAAGCAATTAAACAGGCTCTTATTAGAGTTTAGGAGGTTAACTTACAACCAAGGAACCTGAGCTAGTTCCTTGAACCTCCATGGCTGTGAATCACTTGAATTTGAAGGGCTTGTGGTGTGGATTGACTGTCCAATACCTCCTCTTCTTGATTCTCTCCTTCTGGTCAAGGAGACACTTCAAACCCCTCCTGTTCTCTTGCTGGTCGTGGGTTTTGTTGGTCAGAAACAGAGCTTCAGCATGGCTGGCCAGAGAATGACTAGAACAGCTTAGCTTTAATGCTTCTTTAGTGACCTTTCTCCAAGAATGGTTTCTTCCATGGATTATCTTCAGCATGGACCAGATGAGGTGGTTTGGCTTCTTCTTTGGACTCCTTGAATCTACTGAAGTCGCCATTTCCTTTGAGCTCTCCATCTTAGAGAGTTTGGACCAGTGGACAATAGAATGTACCAACTGGTTTTGCAAGAAACAGAGCTTGAAACTGAAACTTTGATGAAGCTTGCTGGACTGAGCTGAAGCTTTCTTGAGTTACAAAGACTTGTATACTGTCCTATCTTGAGTTCTGGAGAGATTCTTCCCTCTTGGAAGACCTTTTGACCAGTGGATAAAGAGATGTAGCAGAAACTGTTTTGGAGACAGTTTTGAGAAGATGATGATTTGCGGAAGCTATGAAGGTTTCAGGAGCTTGGAAGCTCTGATACCATGTGAGAATAGACAGATTCTGGTGTGTGAGTGATATAGAAACAGAGTGTGGTCGAAATTATAGAGAAGAGACTGATGAGAGTAAAGGAGAATCAAGGAGAATGCTGCTGGAGAACTAAGAGATTAAGAGAGTATTAGTGAGTATCTGAGAGAGATTAAGTGAGAGTGAGAATCACAGAGAGTATGGACGAGATTAAGAGAGTAAAGAGTGTGGGGAGAGTGAAGTAACAATAGAATATTGAAGAGAGAGAGAACTCCCCTCTGCCTTAGAGGTTTCACAATACACATGGGGTGGCTATATAGCCAGATTACAAATTGCAAGAGAATAAATAAATATTAAAGTACAAATCTACTAAAAAAATATTATTGTAGGGTTTCTGATGAAGCCAGGAGGATGCAGCCAAGGTGAATCTCGACCAGAGGGAGTAGATAGTGACAGGAGAGAGATGGGCACAGTCTGGTTGAGTGAAAGTGACAGGTCCAAACTGCTTTCTTCTTAGGCAGAACATGTGATTTTATTCTTAATTAAATCTCCACTTGCCTCAGCTCTCTTCAACGGTCTGATGCTCCATTTAAAATTCAAATATGCTTCAGAATATTAATCTGGACGAGTTCCCACCTTCCTTGCCTTCCAAGTCACTCTAGGTTAAGTTTGGTTACTTGGAAGCCAAGACTGTACGGACTGCCTTGTGTAGCAAGGTTGTACAGACCAAACTCTTTTCAGGTATCTATTCTTCTCTTTGTTTTCTTTATCTCTCAGATCAATGGACCACACTCAGCCATGCTTCTTTCTTCTCCATTCTAATAATGACTTCGTTCACAAGACTGTATGAACCAGTCTCAACTTGGAGTATCCGGATCACTCCTTCTTCTTCTTCTTGTTTTTTTTATTTCTTTGCATCATGAACCAGCTTCTTCTTCTGGTCATTCTCTTCTCTATATCAACAAGCTTAAGGGTGGTTATCTTGATGTGTCATATCCAAGTTATTCACCTAGGAGTATCAAGAGTTCTCTCATCCCTCTTGTGTCACCATTCATCCCACAAACCTTGAAGAACTTGAGTCTCTGATTTGTTCTTGCAAGGATCTATCCTCCCAATCAACCAAAGAGCATCCTAGGGACGCATCATGTATGATACTGACCTTGATTTCAAGGAAGCTTATGCATCTTGTGAGAAGTTTGCTGCAGGACAATACTTTAGACAAGAAGGATTCTTGTTTTATGATAACAGATTGTGTGTGCCTAACTGTTCTTTGCGAGATCTCTTTGTTAGGGAATCCCATGGGGGCAGTCTAATGGGACATTTTGGGATTGCCAAGACCCTTAAAGTTTTGCAGGATCACTTCTATTGGCCGCATATGAAGAGAGATGTGGAGAGAATCTGTGGGAGGAGTGCTACTTGCAACCATACTAAGTTCTAAGTCCAATCCCAGGGTTGGTATACTCCTTTACCAATTCCACACCATCCTTGGAATGACATTTCCATGGACTTTATTGTTGGATTGACTAGGACTAGAACCGGAAAGGACTCCATATTTGTAGTTGTTGATAGGTTCTCTAAGATGGCACATTTCATAGCATGTCATAAGACTGATGATGCATAGCAACTTGTTCTTTAAAGAGGTTGTTCGTTTACATGGCATGCCTAGGACTATAGTTTCTCATAGAGATACTAAGTTTCTTAGTTACTTTTGAAAGACTCTTTGGTGTAAGTTAGGCACTAAGCTGTTGTTTTCTACTACATGTCATCCACTAACTGATGGACAAACTGAAGTAGTTAATAGAACTTTAGGAACACTCCTGCGTGCATTCATCAAAAAGAACTTGAGAACTTGGGAAGACTACTTACCACATTGTGAATTTGCATACTATCATGCCATGCATTCTGCTTCTAAGTATTCTCCTTTTGAAATTGTTTATGGGTTCAATCCCACCTCTCCCTTGGATCTAATGCCTTTACCAGAGTGTGAAAGGGTTAGTTTGGATGGTAAGAAGAAAGCTGAGCTGGTCCAAAAAATCCATGAGAAGGCTAGACAAAACATTGAGCAGAAACCATGCTCTATGAGAAAAAAGCCAACAAGGGAAGGGGTGTGAGGGTCTTTGAAGTCGGTGACCAAGTTTGGCTTCACCTGAGGAAGGATAGGTTTCCCAACGAGAGGAAGTCCAAGTTAATGCCAAAGGTTGATGGACCCTTCGAGATCATCCACAAGATCAATGACAATGCCTATAAACTTGACCTCCAAGGTAAGTACGATGTATCCAATAGCTTCAATGTCACTGACTTGTCCCCTTTTGCTGTTGATGAATCAGATTTGAGGACAAATCCTTTTCAAGAGGGAGGGGATGAAGTGATCATGGACCAGATCACTAAGGAGAACAAGGAGAGTGTAGCTGAGTCTCATGATGCCACAATGCACCAGCAGCCTGGTGATGATGCTCTAACCATTCCAGAAGGTCCCATGACTCGTTCCACAGTCAATAAACCTAAGGAGACTGTTCTAGGATTACTCACTTCACATCCACAACAAGAAGAAGGTCTTGGACAAGGTTTGATCCGAGATGTCTTGAACACCATTCAAGCCATCTCTACATCAAGCTGAGTTAGTGTTTAGGCAAGACATTTGGTGTGTGCTCTTTTCCTTGCTTTTGGTTTTGTCCCACGAGGTTTTCCGGAGGAAGGTTTTTAACGAGGCCATGACTTGTCTTACAAATAACCTAGGCCCTATCTCGGCCCAAGACTAGCAGAAGTTAATTAATTTTAAGCTTATGTTATGTTTAAATTATAGTTTCCATTTAATTATTTTCGAAACCCTAGAGAGCATGTTCTCTGGTTTCTTTTATTTAAGGGTTTTCCCTAACCCTAGTACTCAAGCAATCTAATATCATCGAGTTCTTTTCTCTCTTGACGGCTCTCTCTCTCTAGAAAGTGTGTCGAGTGTTTCTCTGGGGTGTTGTATCCGGAGCTTTAAGGGTGTTTACTTGGTGTGTCATATCCGAGCTAATCATCTAGGAGTATCAAGAGTCTTCTCATCCCTCTTGTGTCACCATTCAATCCACAAACCTTGAAGAACTTGAGTCCCTAATTCGTTCTTGCAAGGATCTATCCTCCCAATCAACCAAAGAGCATCCTAGGGGCGCATCATCAAAGCCATCAAGGACTGGCCGAGCCCAACCACAGTAGGAGAAGTGAGAAGTTTCCATGGGCTTGCCGGGTTCTATAGGCGTTTTGTGAGAGACTTTAGCACCATTGTAGCCCCCTTAACTGAAGTGACAAAGAAGGATGTCGGATTCAAGTGGGGAGAAGCCCAAGAGAAGGCTTTCTAATGCCTAAAAGAGAAGCTTACTCAATCACCTCTTCTGATGCTTCCTGACTTTACAAAAACTTTTGAAATAGAATGTGATGCTTCAGGAATTGGAATTGGTGCTGTGTTGATGCAGGATAGGAAACCCATTGTCTACTTTAGTGAGAAGCTTGGAGGAGCCACTCTCAACTATGCAACCTATGACAAGGAACTCTATGCCTTGGTGAGGGCCTTGAAAACATGGCATCATTACTTTTGGCCCAAGGAGTTTGTCATCCACACTGATCATAAGTCCCTAAAGTATCTAAAAGGGCAGCGTAAGCTTAGTAAGCAGGACACGCAAGGTGGTTGATGTTCATTGAAACATTTTTCGTACGTGATCAAGTATAAACAAGGTAGGAGAACATAGTTGCTGATGCACTATCTCGGAGGTATGTTCTCTTGACCACCTAGAT
>CAJHQP010011923.1:0-13694 GCA_905132765.1 Moricandia arvensis
TTTTTCACTTCCATTTGCCATAGTCCCCACTCAAGATTAACCGCAAGAGATAGGATGATCCTAATAGTGTGAAGTTTTGCAACTGGTGCAAAGGTATCCACATAATCTTCTCCATAGGTTTGAGTGAAGCCCCTTGCAACCAATCTGGTTTTCTTTCTATCAATCTTTCCATTCGCCAAGTATTTTATAGTAAAGATCCATCTACTGGTCACTGCCTTCTTCCCTTTTGGCAACTCACTTTCATACCATGTGTCATTCTTGATCATTGCACTTGCCTCAGCACCAACTGACTCCTTCCATTCCTTATCTTTAACTGCTTCCTCATAGGATCTTGGTATGTAGCTTTCATCTAGGCTGACCATGAAGGAACAATGCTCTTCTGGATACTGAGTAAAAGAGCAGACCACTTGAGATGGGTGCGCAACAGCTTGGGCTTTATAGTAGACCCTAGTGTTGACCCAATCAGATGGTGGTCTTCTTATCCTAGAGCTTCTCCTCAAATGTTGTTGCTGTTCTACTTCCCTTCCCTCAGGTTCTTCCTCCTCTTGATGATCAGGGCTTGGACTTCTCTGACCTTCTTGAGTATATCCACTTTGATCATGAGACGCTGAACTTCTATCTTCCTCTGGAGGATCATCAAACTCCTCTTGACCTGAATCAAACTCTCCAGTGCTGTCAGAACTTCCACCTTCCTGATCTTCAGTGTTTCCCCCATCATGATCAAGGTGGGGAGACTGATTTGCTTCATTTGTCCCTGTTGGACCACTTCCATTCGGGTTCTTGGCCACTCCAATGCCAAGACCTTCCAAAATAATCCTAAGAGTTGCTGCCTTATCCGAGGTAAGGTCCTTCAACTCTTCTTGATTTTTCTCCTCATAATACCCCCTTTCTTCTATGAAATTGACATCCCTAGACACCAGAACTCTTCTTGCCACCGGATCATAACACTTGTATCCCTTCTGAGTTGTAGAGTAGCCTATAAACATTGCCTTTGTACTCTTGACTTCTAACTTGTTTCTCATCTCTCCAGGAATCAGTACATAGCAGAGGCATCAAAAGACCCTTAGATAGTCCACTGATGGTTTGTACTTGTTAAGAACCTCAAAGGGGGCTTGATCATGCAGTACCTTTGTAGGTGTGAGGTTGATGAGATAGCAAGCAGTAGCCACAACATCACTCCAAAATCTCTTAGGCACATTGGCTTGAAACATTAACGACCTTGCTACTTCCATGAGATGGCGATTCTTCCTCTCAGCTACTCCATTTTGCTGAGGAGTGTAAGGGCAACTGGTCTGGTGAAGGATCCCATGTCGAGCTAAGTGATCCTTGAATGCATGACTGGTGTACTCTCCTCCATTATCTGATCTAAATATTTTAAACTTGGCATGATAATGGTTAGTCACATAGGATTGAAAGTTTTTAAATGCATCAAGGACCCTATCTTTAGATGGAATGAGTATTAACCAGGTGTATTTAGATTTTTCATCAATGAATGTCACAAAATACTTATGATTATCCCTAGATATGCCCTTGAATTAAATCAAAGCACTTCTCATAAACAGTAGATGATCTTGGAAAGACATTCTTACAATGCTTGCTTAAAATGCAAGCTTCACATTCATTATTTTCAAAAACAACACCTGGTAACATCAAGTTCAAAGCTCTAACATGAGGATGTCCTAGTCTAGCATGCCACAAAGCATTCTTATTTAAAGCAGAAGAAACAGTAGTGAAGGAACAACTAAAATCAGAAACAGGATCAAGCTCTTCAAGAATATATAACTCGCCCTTGGTAACTCCTTTTCCAATCATCTTTTGGCTCTCAATATCCTGAAATTCAACTTCATCAGGACTGAATATAACCTTACAATTTAAATCATTTGTGCACTTCTTAACAGATAACAAGTTTGAAGTAAATTCAGGCATATAGAAAGCTCTTGAGTTCTTACTAAACAGTTTTAGATTTCCTATTCCTCTAATAGGAATCTTATCACCATTTGCAATCATGACATGACCATTAGCTGGTTCAATGTCCTTGATCAGATTGGTGTCACTTATCATGTGATGAGAGGCTCCTGAGTCAACTATCAATGGTTTAGATGAGCTTTTAGCAATGTGACAACTAGCTTTAGGACTAGAGCAATTAAGACTTTGGCGGTTCATTCCATTCTCTATTGTCCTACCAGTTCTATCAGCCCTAGGCTCATTCACATTTTCTAGCTTCCTAGCAACCATTGAAGCACCAAGAGATTACCCATTAAGGTTACCAAAGGTGTTACCATTCTCCTTGAGCATTTTGATGAGAGCTTCAATGTCAGACCTCCGGATGTAGTCTTGATCATTGTTCCTGCTGGTGCTTCCTGTATAAGCAACAAGAGACTTTCCTTCACTCGCCTCCTTGTTATCACCATCAGTTGTCTTGCTTGAGCCAGCTCCATTTGAACCCTCCGAGATGTGAGCCCTTGCTTCCCTCTCCTTCATGAACTTGGCCGGCTTGAGATGTGGGTGTAGGATCCAGCACTGACTCTTCTTGTGTCCATGCTTCTTGCAGTGATCACAGTTGCCATTGAACCTCCGGTCTTCATACTTGTTGAAAGCTGCCTTGTTTGCTATTGCCGGTTCACCTTGATCAGTTTGCGCAGCTTGGTTAGCCAGAGTAAGCTCTCCTTTACTGATACGCCCTAAACTGAAGGATCACTCTGAAATTGGTAAGGGATATGATCTCAGACGGATCGAATGAGAAATGATGGATTGAAGGGTCGCACAACAGTTGCGGAAGGCTGTTGATATTCCCAACTCCAGTTGCTGCTTGATATGACGCACAAGTCCAGCAAAAAGGAGAAACGGATGGATCGAAGGGTCGCACAGCAGATGCGAAAGGCTGCTGATATTCCCAACTCCATGTCCTAGGATATGACGCACCTAGACGACAAAGAGGATGACTCCCTTGATATGACGCACCAGGACGAATCGAAAAAGTTCCCGAAGGAACAAAACTAAGAAACACTCTCAAGATTCCAAAAATATAACTCACAACTTATTTTATTTCATTGATCAAATGGCCTTTTTATAATAGGCAAGGAGTATATGAAAGGTTGGAATACAAAAGGGCTAGTCAATCCTTGAAACTAGAAAACTAATAAGCAAAGAAGACTTGACTAGAAGTTGGAAAGCTTGCACATTTGGACTCTTGATCTTCAAAATTCGTCACCCTTTTTGACCAGAAAATAAAGCAAGTATTTTGGGCCATTTTTGAACTTGTAACACCTCCAAAATGGGTTGGACCATATATATAGTATATCCATTGGATATTTCATTGCTCTCCATGCCCAAAAATTCATATATCAGCCCGAGATCGCATCATACTCCTCTTCAAAAAGATTTGTCCTCAAATCTTGCTTTCCGAAGAAAGAAAAATTTTGAACACATACTTCCCAAATGATCCAACATATTTGTAGAAAAGAAATAACAAAACTTTTTTTTTTCTGTAGAAAATGGATAGATGAGAATGATGAATAATAGAATTGAATACCGCTTTCAGAGTGGCTCTGATACCAAATGATACGCCCTAAACTGAAGGATCACTCTGAAATTGGTAAGGGATATGATCTCAGATGGATCGAATGAGAAATGATGGATTGAAGGGTCGCACAATAGTTGCGGAAGGCTGTTGATATTCCCAACTCCAGTTGCTGCTTGATATGACGCACAAGTCCAGCAAAAAGGAGAAACGGATGGATCGAAGGGTCGCACAGCAGATGCGAAAGGCTGCTGATATTCCCGACTTCTAAGCCCGAAGATATGACACACTCCGACGACTCAAAAGATAAGATGTTCAATGAAGAACAAATGATTCAACAAGTTAAAAGGAAAGGGTTTTATTAAAAAGTTGAATGATTTAAAACAATACAAAGCAAACCTTTATATAATAAGCATGGAATATAAAAGTTTGGAATACAAAAGGAATAATCAAACATAGAAACTAACAAACTCTTAAACATAGAAGACTTGACCAGAAATGATGACTTGACCGAAGTTGGAAGGTTTGGAACGAATGACTCTTCGGCTGGTCGAGTCCTTTTGCATGGTCGACGATCATTGAATTGCCGTCAAATTGATATATTATACGACCATGTGTTGTATATTCTTGTTGGGTCTTTCTTGAATAATCTCAAACACTGATTTCTTAATTAAAACAAGGCCTCCATATTTTGTATCAAGCCCATTAGCTTCTCTCGGTCTAGAACTTCATGAATCAAACCGATAAGGCCCATAAACAGCCCATTAAGCCAAGCTATGATTAGTTGCCTAGCTGGTTCGTACCTGATTTTCATACCTTGTTCCATGATACTGATCCAGGTCACATCACTTACCTCCAAACAGCCCAATATAACCTTGCTCCTTTTGTATCTGAGCACACACATCTTCTAGAGATGGAAGCTTCTCAGCTCTCAGGATATGCTTGATGAGGCTGTTTTAGGCTGGGTTTAGGGTGAGAAGGAGTCCAAAGACCTTATCTTGCTCACGCCTTTCATTCAACTCATCAGCATCAACTGTGCTTGGCCTCAGCATCTCTAGCTCAGACCAGAGTGCTCGGAACCTTCCAAGATGCTTGGTGAACTCCATATCTTCTTGTAGAACCCATTGATTGCTCTCTTCACTTCAAACACCCGGCTCAAGTTTGAGATGTTTCCATACACCTTCTTCAAGGTATCCCATAGATCCTTTGCAGTTTCATAGTAGCTATAAGCTTCCATGATAGGAGTCTCAAGAGAGCCTTGAAGAAGTGTCATCACCATCATGTCTTCTTGCTGCCATTTCTCCACTTCACTTGTGGCGCCTGCAGCTTCACCTTCTTGAGTAATGAGCTTGGGAGCTTCACCTGATGTGATATGACCTCATAAGCCCTTACTTCCCACAGCAGTCTTCACCAAACGAGACCACAACAGATAGTTACTCCCCTTGAAAGTAACCGGAACCTTCATGCTAACACTATCCATCTACAACCAGCTTGACTTCAAAAGCTTGGAAATGAGTGGATCTGTACCTTAGAACACGGATGAACCCAGAAACGAGAGGAAAGGTTGAGTCTTTGAAGGTAGGAACGTGAAAGACTCAAGCTTTGACAACAAACAAGCTTCAAACTTCAGTCTTCTACCCGGATCTTCAAAGAACAGCCTTTGATCTTCAAAAAGTTTCAACCTTGATCTTCTTCAACTCGATGAACACAAACCCAGATCTTGATGAACCTGACTCTGATACCATGAGATTTTTGATATCTAAGAAGAAAAGTAACCAGAAAGAGATTACGAACATATTTAGAGAGGAAAGATTTGGTTTAGACTTCACGAGAAGAGAGATTATAAGAGACTATGAAGAACATGTTTGGAGACTCGAAAATATTAGAGAGAACTGTATAATTTATTCATTCTCAAGGGGTTTACTTATATAGAGAGAGCTACAAGGGTTTTCAGAAAGTAAAGCAAAGAAAGGTGTGGCTCAGATCAACCAGGGGCGCGCTTATTTGAAAAGGAAGCATCCTGGCCAAGTAAATGGCATCAGAATCTTTGACAAGATGCTGATCCTTTCCAGCCTTGTGCCAGCCTGACCACGCGGAGAGCTTCTTCCTTTCCAACGGTTGGATAAGTTTACCATGCTGCAGAATCACCTTGTACGGCCTGTACGGCCTTGTACGGCCTGTACGGCCTTGTACGGACAAGGTCGACCCAAACCCTTCTTCTCTCTTCTTTCTAATCAACCCCAAGATAGATGCCTCAACTTAACAAATGCATGATCTGTTAAGATAAAACACATTTCATTTAGGCAAACTAGGCTACCTTAACCGCATCCTTAGACATTACTCTAGGTGCTCAACATAAGGCAGCAACCAACCAAGTGAATGATGAAAACGCAAAACACCTTAACAAGTTCTAATCAGTCATGAATGCAATCACTGGAGCTGATACACTATCTAGCACCCTAATACACATTCAAACAGAGAACAAGGTATGGCCTTTTTAACAATCACACATCACACAAGACCTTTAAGCATCCTGGGACAGTATCTAGCAAGCTTTATAAGACCCTCAGGACATGAACACACACTACACCACACGGCCATAACAAAAGTCTCAAGCTTTATACAAGGGAAGGAAGTTATCTTACAGTCAAGGAACCTGTGCTGGTTCCTTGAACCTCCATGGTTAGAGAGATTGGGGTTGTTGGTTTCGGAACCGGTTCATGACTAGAGAGATTGGGGTTGTTGGTTTCGGAACCAACACCTCCTTCTTTTTGTGACCTTCCCCCTTGACCCCATCATGCCAAAGACACCAACTTTCTCCATGTTTGAGTCGCCACACCAAGATCCAAGTTGAAAGTCTCCTTCTTTAAAAGGTTTCTCCTTGGACAGTGAGGAACAGCTGCTTGGACAAGCTTGCACTGGCCTTCTTTCCCCAGAACGAACATGGGAGAGGAGGATGAACTGAGAATAGCTTCTGGGCACACCATGGATGATAAAGTTTTGATCTTGAAGGGTTTAAACGACTGGATGCACAGAAGCTTCTTCATTGGTTTAGAAATGGCATGAGAGAGAGAGAGAGCTTGAGCTTGTGGATGCTAATGAACCAGGTTCTGATGAACCTGGCTCTGATACCATTAAAGTTTATCAGAGTTCAGGCCGTGGGTTGTGTGATAAGCTTCAACCTCAACAGGTTCGGACTGATCTTGGAATAACAAGGAGAAAAGAAGACTTGATGAGAGAATAAGATTGTGGAAGAGACTAAGAGAATAATGAGACTAAAGAGAGATTCGTGAGACTTGATGAACCAGAGACTTAGAGAGTGAAGAACAGAGATTTAGAACCCAGAAAAGAATAGGAAGGAGGAGGGGAAACCCCACTCTCTCACTTGATTTGTTTACAATCGATAAGGAGGCCTTTATAGGCAATACAAGAAGAAAACATTAACCTATATCTAAGGGCTGATAAAGCCTGAGAGAATGGACGGTTTAGATGAAGTCAGATGGTCTTCATACAGGCTGGAGACAGCCTGGGCGCGCCTAGGAAAGCTTGGCCTGGAATAGGCCAGCAATGCACATGAACCTGGCCAATGATCAATCCAAGTTCATTCCTTCTTTTGGATAAGCATCTTGAGAGCATATTCCTCTTATCCATCTCGTCCCAAATGATCCCTTGCCTCCTTAGCTTCAATCAGTTACAAGGGATTCGAATTTCTTATGTTTAAAGTGATCAAACCGAAGACAAACCCAAAACTGCTTTATTTCTCGACCGTACGGACTGTGTACGGACCACCCGTCCGTACACCTTGACCCGGATTTTGCACATTGCCCAAAATCACCCAAAAGTTGAACAAGGAAGTGTTTTAGGTCGACCATGTCCGTACAGTCCGTACAAGGCCGTACGACTGTCCGTACAGTCGACCCTATTTTTGCACTTTCGCCCAATGGCTCCCAAATCTTCCCAAACACTTCCTTCTTGATCATAAGCCCTTCTTGAACCTTGTTCTTGCTCAGCATAAGCTCCTTGACCCTATTTAGTCCTTGATCAGACTTCTAATGGGTTTTGGCCCTAACTTTGCACATGGCCTTTAGTGGTCCATTTCTCTATTCAGGCTCAGCATTTCCTTCTGGACCCTCCTTAAGTCTTGACAGAACTTCTAAGAGGTTTGGTGCTTTCTTTGCTCATAACCTTTAGTGATTGATTTATCACTTCAGGTTTAACACTTTCTATATGCCTGAATTCATTTCAAACCTGTTATCCGTTAAGAAATGCACTAATGATTTGAATTGTAAGGTGATATTCAGTCCTAACGAGGTTGAGTTTCAGGATATTGAGAGCCAAAGGATGATTGGAAAATGAATTACCAAGGGCGAGTTATATATGCTTGAAGAGCTTGATCCTATTTCTAATTTTAGTTGTTCCTTTACTACTGTTTCTTCTGCTTTGAATAAGAATGCTTTGTGGCATGCTAGACTAGGACATCCTCATGTTAGAGCTTTGAACTTGATGTTACCAGGTGTTGGTTTCGAAGATAATGAGTGTGAAACTTGCATTTTAGGCAAGCATTGTAAGAATGTCTTTCCAAGATCATCTACTGTTTATGAGAAGTGCTTTGATTTAGTTCATTTTGATGTTTGGACTGCTCCTTGCATATCTAGGGATAATCATAAGTATTTTGTGACATTCATTGATGAAAAATCCAAATACACCTGGTTAACACTCATTCCATCTAAAGATAGAGTCCTTGATGCATTTAAAAACTTTCAATCCTATGTGACTAACCATTATCATGCCAAGTTTAAAATTTTTAGATCAGATAATGGAGGAGAGTACACAAGTCATGCCTTCAAGAATCACTTAGCTAGACATGGGATCCTTCACCAGACCAGTTTCCCTTACACTCCTCAGCAAAATGGAGTGGCTGAGAGGAAGAATCGCCATCTCATGGAGGTCGCAAGGTCCTTAATGTTTCAAGCAAATGTGCCTAAGAGATTTTGGAGTGATGCTGTGACTACTGCTTGCTATCTCATCAACCGCACACCTACAAAGGTACTGAATGATCAAGCCCCTTTTGAGGTTCTAAACAAGTATAAACCATCAGTGGACTATCTACGGGTCTTTGGATGCCTCTGCTATGTACTGATTCCTGGAGAGATGAGAAACAAGTTAGAAGTCAAGAGTACAAAGGCAATGTTTATAGGCTACTCCACAACTCAGAATTGATACAAGTGCTATGATCCGGTGGCAAGAAGAATTCTGGTGTCTAGGGATGTCAAGTTCATAGAAGAAAGGGGGTATTATGAGGAGAAGAATCAAGAAGAGTTGAAGGACCTTACCTCGGATAAGGCAGCAACTCTTAGAATTATCTTGGAAGGTCTTGGCATTGGAGTGACCAAGAAACCGAATGAAAGTGGTCCAACAGGGACAAATGAAGCAAATCAGTCTCCCCACCTTGATCATGAGGGGGGGAACACTGAAGATCAAGAAGGTGAAGACTCTGGTAGTGGTGAAGAGTTTGATTCGGGACAAGAAGACTTTGACTCTCCAGGGGAAGATAGAAGTTCAGGTTCACATGATCAAGGTGGAGATACTCAAGAAGGTCAGAGAAGTACTGAACATCAAGGGGAGGAAGAACCGGAGGAAAGGGAAGTAGAACAGCAGCAACAGCTGAGAAGAAGTTCTAGGATAAGAAGACCACCATCTGATTGGGTTAACACTAGGGTTTACTATAATGCCCACCCAAGCTGTTGCTCATCCATCCCAAGTGGTCTGCTCCTTTACTAAGTATCCAGAAGAGCATTGTTCCTTCCCAGTTGGTGCTGAAGCAAGTGCCATGATTAAGAATGACACATGGTATGAGAGTGAACTACCAAGAGGGAAGAAGGCTGTGATCAGTAGATGGATCTTTACCATCAAATACTTGGCAAATGGGAAGATTGATAGGAAGAAAACCAGGTTGGTTGCAAGAGGATTTACTCAAACCTATGGAGAAGATTATGTGGATACTTTTGCTCCAGTTGCAAAACTTCACACCATTAGAATCATACTGTCTCTTGCGGTTAACCTTGAGTGGGGTCTTTGGCAAATGGATGTAAAGAATGCCTTCTTCAAGGAGAACTTGAAGATGAGGTTTACATGCATCCTCCACCAGGCCTGGAACACTTAGTAAAGAAGGGAAATGTTCTTCGGCTTAAGAAGGCAATCTATGGTCTCAAACAATCTCCTAGAGCCTGGTACAACAAGCTGAGCACAACTCTCAATGGAAAAGGGTTCAAGAAATCTGAACTGGATCATACCTTGTTCACTCTCTCGACCACATCAGGTATAGTTGTCCTTCTTGTGTATGTTGATGAGATCATCATCACAAGAAGTGACAAGGCAGGTATTCAATCCACTAAAGACTTCCTTAAATCTGTGTTTGAAATTAAAGACTTGGGAGAGATTAAATACTTCCTTGGTATTGAGATATGTAGATCCAAGGAAGGTTTGTTTCTGTCCCAGAGAAAGTATACACTTGATCTCTTGAAAGATGCAGGGAAGCATGGAGGAAAGACAGCCAAGATGCCACTAGAGGATGAGTACTGTGAGAATAGAGAGAATATGGTGAGAATGAAAGTGTGTGTGAGTCTGGTTGAGAGAAAACAAGAGAATTGATGAGAGACAATAGTATGAGGCAGAAATGCCTTGTATGAGAGAATGAAAGACTATGGAGAGTTTAAGAGAGTTTCTGAGTATGAGAATGTATGAGACTTAGAGAGAATATGAGAGTGTATGAACCAGAGAGAATAATGAAGGAGGAGGCTAAATTCTCCTTAAACATTTCGTGGTTACATGGGGGCTTTATATAGCCAGAGACCAGCAACTTACAAGACATTAAACTAACAATAAAACAGTGAATTTAAAATACTATTATTGTAGGAAATGAAGTTCAGAGCTGGTTGAGACAGACTGGTGTGGAGAAGGCTGTGGCATGGACAGTCTGGCACGTCCAGAGGAAGAGAAAGTGACTGGAGGAAGAGGGCACATTCAGCTTGGTGTGATAGTGACATGTCCAGCTGCTTCTTCAAAGCACCCATGTGACTTCTTTTTGTCCAATTTAAACCAGAACTGATTACTTCCATTCAAACTTGATTCCCTTTACTTCTGGAGGCTCCCAACGTCCATATTAAGTCTCCCTAACTCTTTTCTTGCCTTGCAAGGTAAGTTAGAGCAAGATGAGTTACTTGTGGAGCAAGAATGTACGGACAGCTTCAAATCTGCTTGTTCCAGATGCTTGATTTGCTTGCTCCTGATTTGCTTGGTCTCTTGATCAACTCCAGCTTTGTTTGTTCATTCCAACAGGTACAAGGTTCCTCGTGAGGGGGAGATTGAAGACAACCGGCCATTCCATGATCCTAAGCTTTATAGAAAGCTTGTTGGTAAGTTAATCTACCTTACCATTACTCGACCTGATATCTGTTTAGCTGTGAACCAGGTGAGTCAACACATGCAAATCCCAAAGGAACATCACTGGCACATGGTTCAAAGGATCCTGATGTATCTCAACGGATCATCAAACCTTGGAGTATGGATGGGGTGCAACAGAAGCACTGAAGTAGTGGGCTATTGTGATGCGGATTGGGCAGGAGATAGGATGGACAGGAAGTCGACCACTGGATACTGCACCTTCATAGGTGGGAACCTAGTCACCTGGAAGAGCAAGAAGCAGAAGGTGGTCTCTTGTTCCAGTGCCGAAGCTGAGTATAGGGCAATGCTTAAACTCACAAACGAGCTGGTGTGGATCAAAGGCATTCTAAAGCATGTGGAGGTTGATCAGTCTACACCAATGACTATGCATTGTGATAATCAAGCTGCGATCCATATAGCCTCCAACTCAGTTTTCCATGAAAGAACCAAGCACATTGAGGTGGATTGTCACAAGGTGAGGCAAATGATTGGATTAGGAGTGATCTTGCCGTGCTATACAAGAAGTGAAGATCAGTTGGCAGATGTGTTTACAAAGGCAGCAAGACAAAAGACAATGGAGTCCATCCATGTGAGGTTGGGACTCATTGATATAAACCAACTTAGCTAATCCCCTGCTATGGGGCTCTACTCTTTTTCCCTCTTCAAAGGGTTTTATCCCAACCAGGGTTTTCTCTTTGGTGAGGTTTTTAATGAGGGAGATCTCATAGCCTTCCAAGCTCGACTTGTTCCATATGGTCAAGCTTGAGGGGGAGTGTTAAGTTGAGGTAACTAGTTTGTGTTGAATAGAGAAAGGAGGAAAAGAGAAGGGTTTGAGTCGACCTTGTCCGTACAAGGCCGTACAGGCCGAACAAGGTCGACCCAAAAGAGCTTTAAACCATGTTTTGGTAATGTGCAAAAATGGGGTTGTCCGTACAGAAAAAGTTACTGAGGTGAAAAAGGGAAAAAGGTAAAAGAGGAGATTACTTACCATGAGGAGATCGAGTGGGTAACTTGGAGTGAAAGAAAAGGTTTGGGTCGGGTAAACCTTGAAGCTTTAGGCGCCAAGGTTACCGTTTGTGGATAAGGCTTGGTGAAGCGTACCAGACGGTGCAAGCTGTAAAGTGAGGAGCATCTAGTCAAGATGCCATTGGCATCTAGCCACTAGAGCCACTCGTTTGAACCATGGGACGCGCCTCTTCTCCTGTCCACATACCTTACCTCTCTTGCTTTAGGAAACCCTTGTAAACCCTCTCTATATATTCTGAACTCTCTCTATGAATAAAGCATACAGTTCTCTCTAAACTTTCGAGTCTCATAATGTTCTTCATAGTCTTTCATAAATCTTCTTAGTTCTTAGTCTAAACCGAGTCTTTCTTTCATCAAATCTGTTTCTAGTCTTGTTCTGGTTACTTATTCATCTAAGATCTTAAAAGATCTTACATGCTATGCATTCTGCTTCTAAGTATTCACCTTTTGAGATTGTTTATGGGTTCAACCCCACCTCTCCTTTGGATCTAATGCCTTTACCTGAGTGTGAAAGGATCATTCTAGATGGTAAGAAGAAAGAAGAGATGGTCCTACGAATCCATGAGAAGGCTAGACAAAACATTGAGCAAAAAACCAAACTTTATGAGAAGCAAGCCAACAAGGGGAGACGTGTGAGGACCTTTGAAGTAGGTGACCAAGTTTGGTTGCACTTGAGGAAGGATAGGTTCCCCAACGAGAGGAAGTCCAAGCTGATGCCAAGGGTTGATGGACCCTTCGAGATCATCCACAAGATCAATGACAATGCCTACAAACTTGATCTCCAAGGTAAGTATGATGTATCAAATAGCTTCAATGTCACTGACTTGGCTCCTTTTGCTGTAGATGAACATGATTTGAGGACAAATCCTTTTCAAGAGGGAGGGGATGATGTGATCATGGACCGGATCACTAAGGAGAACAAGGAGAGACTAGATAAGCCACATGAAGCCACATTGCACCAGCAGCCTGGTGATGATGCTCTAGCCATTCCTGAAGGTCCCGTGACTCGTTCCAGAGTCAAGAAACTTAAAGAGAATGTTTTTGGATTACTCACTTCACATCCACAATAAGAAATTCTTGGACAAGGTTTCATCCGAGATGTCTTAATCACCATTCAAGCCATCTCTACATCAAGTTGAGTTAGTGTCTAGGCAAGACATGGGGTGCATGCTCTTTTCCTTGCTTTTGGTTTTGTCCCACGAGGTTTTCCGGAGGAAGGTTTTTAACGAGGCCACAACTTGTCTTCACATCACTTAGGCTCTATCTCGGCCCAAGCCTTAAGAAGTATTCACATTTTTAGCTTATGTTATTTTAAAAACTATAGTTTCCTTTTCTTTTATTTTCGAAACCCTAGAGAGCATGTTCTCTGGTTTCTATTATTTAAAGGGGTCTCTAAACCCTATTGTAACCAAGCATCTTTTAATTCAACAAGTTTCTTTCTCTCTTGACGGCTCCCTCTCTAGAAAAGTTGTCGAGTTCTTCTGGTGTGTAATATCCAGAGACCTAAGGGTGTCTAAGTTGGTGTGTCATATCCAACTTGTTCATCTAGAAGTATCAAGAGATCATCCATCCCTCTTGTGTCACCAATCAATCCACAATCCTTGAAGAGCTTGGGTCCCTGATTCGTTCTTGCAAGGAACTATCCATCCCCATCAACCAAAGAGGATCCTAGGGACGCATCAGACGTGTGAGGACCTTTGAAGTA
>CAJHQP010011924.1:0-13690 GCA_905132765.1 Moricandia arvensis
TCTAGAAGGTGTCGAGTTCTGGTGTGTAATATCCAGAGACTAAGGGTGTCTAATTTGGTGTGTCATATCCAAGTTATTCATCTAGGAGTATCAAGAGATTCATCCATCCCTCTTGTGTTACCATCAATCCACACGCCTGAGGACTTGAGTCTCTGATTCGTTCTTGCAAGGATCTATCCATTCCCATCAACCAAGAGCATCCTAGGGACGCATCAAGTGGTATCAGAGCAACTTGGTTGGGAAGTACTCGCTATCCTTTCTTGTTTCTTTGTGTTTATCATTCGCATACCTAGAGAAGGAAGTACTCGCTTTCTCTCTTTGCATTGTTATTGTTTTGTTTCTTGTTTGTGTTCTTGTGTTGATTTCATCCGTGTTCAATCTAAATCAACTTGAATAAGCATTAGAACTCTTTTACTTTAGGGCTGCTCGTGACTGCATGAAGTTTAGACAAGGATTTTAGACTTTCCTTATTTGGACTCATCCGAAACCCTAGAGTGAGAAAAACCCTAGCCGCATGTACCTTGTTGTCGATCACTTTGTGCATTAGTTTAGCTTGTCTATCACCTTGAACACGAGCATATTGAGGCTATTAGGGTGCTAGAAAACCTTAGGAGTGATTAGGAAAAGCTTAGAAGTGTTTCCTTTTGCTTGAATCTTTTTCCTTTTTGCTAGTCGATTTCCTTTTCACTTTTGTCTTGCATTGTAAGCTTGTTTGCTTTTCCTTTTTGCTTGTTTTCTTTTTCCTTTTTGCTTGTCTTGTTCCCTAGAAACCTTTTACTGGTTATTTTGGTTACCTTTGCGTGCAGGAAGCATGGAAGCCGAGTCTGAAGAAGAAGCTTCACTCGCCAGGAAGGACAAGTATCTCATGGAGGCTATGTCGGCTCAACTTAACCAAAACATGGTAGCAACCATGACCAAGATGATGAGGACCAACCTCAATGACATCAGGAGAGAGCTTAGAGAAGACATTAGGAGAGCTACTAGTCAAGCACCAAACCGAGAGACTAGGAGAGAAAGAGAGAGGAGAGAGGAGAGACCTCATGCAACTCGCCAAGAACATTATGGTTATAAGGAGACTGACAATGAGTATGAGCACCTCAGTTCATCCTCAAGAAGACATAGGCGTGTCCACAAGAGAAGGATGAACCAGGGAGATGAGCTTGCTGGTTTGAAGATCAAGATACCCCCATTCCATGGCAAAGCTGAGTGGGAGAAGAAGATTGAAAGCCTTGATGGAAAGGAACCAGTCTCTAAGCCATCTAAAGAAGATAAACAATTCTGTTTATTCAGTGAAGAGGTTAAGGAGGCATTGTTACAAGTAATGATGGGTGTGGAGAAGCAAATCAAACGGACCAACACAACACGTCCATCCATTGAAACACAGCATCAAGAACCAGCACCAGTTGCGCCTATCCAAGAAGATCAAGACAAAGTACCTCCCATATCTTTCATAAAGAAGAACAGCCTGTTCAGAACGTCATGGTCCCTTTAACACAACACATGGTAGCAGAGAAGACACCCAAGGAACCTCAGAGAGCTCATAGAATGAATCAACTAATTGTCTTTGATCCATGTGATTTCCAAAGGACCTTCTTAGGTACTTTTCTGTTCACTCCTTTTGTTTGGTACAAGAAAGGAGAAGTGGAACTATCAAGACACGACTTGGACATGAGACATGTTGTATTTGAGCCTGGAGGAGAGGTCTTGCATCAGAAGAACAAGATCAAACAGGTTAAGAAGAGTTCAGCTGCACCAACATTGGATTTTGTAGATTTCTCATCCTTTGAAGATAAGGGGTTGCACGTCTCAGCTCAGCAAGAGTTTCACTATGAAACCAACTGGAGAATGAAGCCAATCAGTCACGGATCCAACAAACCAGACAACGCAGAAAATGGCCTTCTGATCATCAAGATATTGCTAGTTTTGCAAAACATGCCGGTTTGGATCTTTCCCAAGAGGAACTTATGTCTGATTGTGCTGGAAGGTTACAGACCTACTCGTGGAGACCTGGAGAATATTTCCACAAGATTATCACCCTTGGAGAGTGCTCTGTTCGTGCTAGAACAAGTTGGGGTCATAAGGAGTTTGAAGTTGATCAAAAGGACTTGCATCTTGACCATATCAAGATATGGAAGCCACCAGATATGCAGCAACTTCAGTACCAATGCAAAGATTATCAAAATGTAATTGGAGATGAAGAAGTCACTAGAGTCAATGGTGAAGTGATTACTGGAGCAGGAGAAGAACTCATGTTTTCTTCTCAAATCAAAGAGAAACCACCAGAGGAACTTAGTCTACAACAATCTCCAAAGAAACCAACCCGGGGTAACTATCTAAACTCAAAGAAAAACATGAAGCCTGATTTGCTTGCTGTGAGTACAGGTCAAACTGTTTTGAGATCTACCATTTCGAAAAGAGAAGCTATGATAATGATCAGAGTATCAAGAATGGGTTGTTGGCTAAGTTGATGATGCAACAATCAAACCTTGGAAACTGTCTAGCCGCCAGCCTTGACATAGGGACAGTCCGAGGGTCATATCTCAACAACCACAAGGAGTTAACCATCAAACTCGACTGCCATGGAAACTTAACTCATCAGGGGCTCACGTCGAATTGGAATCAAGTCAAAACCTTCTCAGATGAAAGAGTTATGGGTTCTACAAATCGGGTGATCCTGTATTGGCTATCTTTGAACTTTTCTAAGTTTAAAACATCTCAATCCTATATATGGCGACCAGGTGAGCATGCTAAGGTAAGTGATCATGTTTTCAAGAGTTCTTTTATCAATTACACAGATATGATGCACTTGTTTTTGTCAAAAGAGCCATGTGCAGATTATGATGAAGCTTGGAAGCATACAAGAAGAAAGAACAAGCATGTGGAAGACAAGCGGTTCAAGCCACCTGATTTGGATCAGGATAAGCACCAGGACGTCACTAGCTTCATCCTCATCAAAGAAGCACCACCAGAAGCAGCACACAAGCCAAAACCGAGCAAAAACCAATTTGGGATAAGATTATTACTCTTTGATAAACTTTCATGTGCTAACTTGCTTTGTTTCAACATGTCAGGTTTAAGTAATGAATCAGGAACTAAATGGATTAGTGCCTTCTACATATCCAAACCAGTCAGCAACAATGCCTATCAAAGAGGCTTGCAAGGTAAGTGTAATCTGATTTTAAACTTCAATGTTACTGACTTGGTCCCCTCTATTGTAGGTAAAACAGATTTGAGGACAAATCTTTTTGAAGAGGGAGGGGATGATGTGATCATGGAAAGCACCAAAGAATGGAAGCATGAACCTGAACCTGAGAGCTTGAGGATGCAACATTTAAGAGTGCATTTGATGTGATCATGGACCGGATCACTAAGGAGAACAAGGAGAGTCTAGATGAGCCACATGAAGCCACATTGCATCAACAACTTGGTGATGATGCTCTAGCCATTCCTGAAGGTCCCATGACTCGTTCCAGAGTCAAGAAGCTTAAGGAGAATGTTGTTGGATTACTCACTTCACATCCACAACAACAAAGTCTTGGACAAGGTCTGATCCGAGATGTCTTGATCACCATTCAAGCCATCTCTACATCAAGCTGAGTTAGTGTCTAGGCAAGACATGGGGTGTGTGCTCTTTTCCTTGCTTTTGGTTTTGTCCCACGAGGTTTTCCAGGAGGAAGGTTTTTAACGAGGCCACAACTTGTCTACACATCACCTAAGTGCTATTCTCGGTCCAAGACTACATGAAGTTCCATTTTTATTTCATTCTAAACTTATGTTAAACTTAGACTATAGTTTTATTTCTTTCCTTTTTGGTTCAATGTCGAAACCCTAGAGGCATGTCTCTGGTTTCTTATTTAAAGAGGTCTCAACACCCTCTTGTAATCATCCAGGTCTTTTATTAAACAAGTTACATTCATTCTTGTCGGCTCTCTCTCTCTAGAAGGTGTCAGTTCTGGTGTGTAATATCCAGAGACCTAAGGGTGTCTAATTTGGTGTGTCATATCCAAGTTATTCATCTAGGAGTATCAAGAGATCATCCATCCCTCTTGTGTTACCATTCAATCCACACGCCTTGAAGGACTTGAGTCTCTGATTCGTTCTTGCAAGGATCTATCCATTCCCATCAACCAAAGAGCATCCTAGGGACGCATCAGAGAGATTAGGCAATATCAATCCTAAAGCACGAGAATGAGGATGGCCTAATCTAGCATGCCACAAAACATCAGAAGCTAACATAGAAGCAGAATTAAAAGCTGAATGTAAATCTGATTTAGACTTGGTGTCTTCAAGCAAATAGAGAACTCCTTTGCTCACACCTTTCCCAATCATTTTACTTGTCTCAATATCCTGAAAATGAACCTCATTAGGACTAAAGATAACATGACAATTCAAGTCAGTAGTGGCTCTTTTTACTGAAAGTAAATTAGAAGTAAAAGTAGGCATATAGAGAGCTTTCGATTCTTTATCAAATAGCTTGATATCTCCTATGCCCTCAATGGGAACCCTATCACCATTTGCAGTTGTAACATTTCCTAAGGCAGGTTGAACATTGTTAATTAATCTAGAGTCCCTAATCATGTGATGAGAAGCTCCTGAATCAATTATCAAAGGCCTAGCAATATTAGAACTTAAAGCATTATGCGCATTCTTGTTTATGTTACCAGAGTTGGCATTGATAGCTTTGATCAGAGCTTCAATGTCAGATTTGCGGAGGAAAGCATCCTCATTGGTGAGCTGAGAAGGGGTCTGAGATGCTGATCCACCCGTGTGAGTGACTGAGATCATGGCTTTCCCATCTTCTCCCATGCGCTGCACATCATGAGCTCTTGCTTCATATGCCTTGCCTTGACCAAATTTCTGTCCTGAGGCAGGCCTGAGGTGTGGGTGGAGAGTCCAGCAGTTGTTCTTGGTGTGACCAGGTCTCTTGCAATGCTCACACATGCCTGGACGCCTTTCTCCACCAAACCTATCACCACCCGGCTTGTAGAAAGTTTTGTTTGCGGCTGGTGCCTCTATCTTCTCAGCTTTGTGAGCCATTGATAGCTCATTCTTTCCACCAAATAAACCATCTGAGCCTAGCTCCTTTTGCAGCTGGGAGCATACCTCATCATAACTTGGTAACTCCTTTGACCTCAGGATGTGCTTGAGAAGGTCATTGAAGCTCGGATTCAGAGTAAGGAGTAAGCCAAACACCTTGTCTTGCTCACGCCTCTCTTCAAGGACCGTAGGATCCGTGGTGCTTGGCCTTAGCATCTCAAGCTCTGACCAGAGCTGGCTATACTTTCCAAGGTGCTTAGTAAGATCCATCTCCTCTTGTTGGAGATTGTTGATAGCCCTCTTGACTTCAAAGATCCTTGTAAGGTTGGAAGTGTTACCATAGACCTTTTTTAGGGTGTCCCAAAGTTGCTTTGCCGTCTCACAGTGAGAATAGGCATCCATGATAGGTGTGTCAAGTGAACTTTGTAGGATAGACAGCACCATGAGATCTTCTTGTTCCATTTGCCTTCATCTTTCTCTAAAGTCCCCTTGCCGTCAGCTCCTTGGCCGGTCTGCTTTGGTGCCTCACTTGCCGTGACGTGCCCCCACAAGCCTCTGCCTCCAAGAGCCGTCCTAGCCAACCTTGACCAGGTGAGATAGTTAGCTCCCTTTAGGGTAGCTGGTATGATGATAGTCTTGTACTGTTGATGCTCCATCTTCTCCATCTCGTCTAACTATTGTCCAGCGGGTAAAAGGGTGAAACCGAGTGAGAGGTGAGTGAATAGAGTAGTCTGGACAAGAGTAGGTCTTGGTAAGTAGTGTTAGTACTCTGGTGAGGGAGAAAATGGCGAGAATCACCCAAATACAAGACAAGAGCACACTTTGGCCGAGTTATTATCCAACGGTCCAAAGGGAAAAGAGTAAGAGAACCCAACTTTTAATCGGTTCAAATGAAAGAGTAAGAGATTTAGAGTGTGTTTGCGGAAGTGTTTTAGGAAATCAGGAGCTTAAAGCTCTGATACCATGTTAGTTTAAAGAAGAACTCGGTGAGATTAAGCAAGAACAGGAGAGAGAGAGAGTGATTTCGTTTGAGAGAGAGAGAGGAAACGAGAGAAAGAGTGTAGGAAGGATTCTTTTTCCTTATTTTCATTTAGAGACTATACAACTTGTTTTTATAGACAAAAGGAGACAAGAAGAATAGAATTAATCTATTCTGGTCTGAACCAGAGAAAGGGACAGCTCCTGAACGGTCTGATCTCTATTTTCAAATTTCAAACTGGACGAGTTCCCTCTTGCCTATGTAGTTGATGCATGTAATCGACGTTATCAGCTCGGTCATGTAGTTGCGGCATGGTAGTTGCGTATATCAGCTCCCATGTAGTAGGCATTGTAGTCAACTATTGTCACCTTGAAGGGTTATGTACACATATGTTCTTCTCTCTTATCTACATCAAGGCTCAATAACTAGCAGTCTTGATGCGTCCCTAGGATGCTCTTTGGTTGATGGGAATGGATAATCCTTGCAAGAACGAATCTAAAGACTCAAGTCCTTCAAGGCGTGTGGATCGGATGGTGACACAAGAGGGATGAATGAACTCTTGATACTCCTAGATGAATGGTTTGGATATTACACACCAAACTAAGCACCCTTAACTCTGGATATGACACACCAGAACTCGGCACACTTCTTTTAGAGAGAGAGAGAGCCGCAAAAGATGAATGACTTCAATAGAAAAAGGTTGCGTGAGTACAATAGGGCATAAGGGACCCTTAAATAAGAAACCAGAGACATGCCTCTAGGGTTTCGACAATGATTCAAAAAAGGAAAGAAATAAAAACTATAGTCTAAAGTTTAAAATGAAATAACAAGTAACTTCTATTAGACTTGGACCGAGTGTAGCACTTAGGTGATTTGTAGACATGTTGTGGCCTCGTTAAAAACCTTCCTCCTGGAAAACCTCGTGGGACAAAACCAAAAGCAAGGAAAAGAGCACGCACTCCATGTCTGCCTAGACACTACCTCAGTTTGGTGTAGAGATGGCTTGAATGGTGATCAAGACATCTCGGATCAAACCTTGTCCAAGACCTTCTTGTTGTGGATGTGAAGTGAGTAATCCAACAACATTCTCCTTAAGCTTCTTGACTCTGGAACGAGTCATGGGACCTTCAGGAATGGTTAGAGCATCCTCATCAAATGGTTGATGCATTGTGGCTTCATGTTGCTCATCTAAACTCTCCCCATTGTCTTCCTTAGTGATCCGGTCCATGATCACATCATCCCCTCCCTCTTGAAAAGGATTTGTCCTCAAATCAGGTCCATCTACAACAAAAGGAGCCAAATCAGTGACATTGAAGCTATTTGATACATCGTACTTACCTTGGAGATCAAGCTTGTAGGCATTGTCATTGATCTTGTGGATGATCTCAAAGGGTCCATCAACCCTTGGCATCAGTTTGGACTTCCTCTCGTTGGGGAACCTATCCTTCCTTAGGTGCAACCAAACTTGGTCACCAACTTCAAAGGTCCTCACACGTCTCCCCTTGTTTGCTTGCTTCTCATACAGCTTGGTCTTCTGCTCAATGTTTAGTCTAGCCTTCTCATGAATCTGTTGAACCAACTCGGCTTTCTTCTTGCCATCTAGACTTGTCCTTTCACACTCAGGTAAAGGCATTAGATCCAAAGGAGAGGTGGGATTGAACCCATAAACAATTTCAAATGGAGAATACTTAGAAGCAGAATGCATAGCATGATTGTATGCAAATTCACAATGTGGCAAGTATTCTTCCCATGTTCTTAAGTTCTTTCTAATGAATGCACGCAGGAGTGTTCCTAATGTCCTATTAACTACCTCAGTTTGCCCATCAGTTTGTGGATGACATGTAGTAGAGAACAAAAGCTTAGTGCCTAACTTAGACCAAAGTGTCTTCCAAAAGTAACTAAGAAACTTAGTGTCCCTATCAGAAACTATGGTTCTAGGCATGCCATGCAAACGTACAACCTCCTTAAAGAACAAGTTAGCTATATGCAATGCATCATCAGTCTTATGACATGCTATGAAATGTGCCATCTTAGAGAACCTATCAACAACAACAAAGATAGAATCCTTTCCAGTCCTAGTTCTAGGCAAACCAACAATGAAATCCATAGAAATGTCATTCCAGGGATGGTGTGGAATAGGTAAAGGAGTATACAAACCCTGGTTTTGAACTTGGGACTTGGCATGCTTGCAAGTAGCACACCTTTCACATATCCTCTCCACATCTCTCTTCATATGCGGCCAATAGAAGTGATCCTGTAAAACTTTTAAGGTCTTGGCAATCCCAAAGTGTCCCATTAGACTGCCCCCATGGGATTCCCTGACAAAAAGATCTCTCAAAGAGCAATTAGGCACACACAATCTATTGTCATAGAACAAGTAATCATCCTTTCTAAAGTAATGCCCTGAGGCAAACTTAGCACATGAAGCATAAGCTTCCTTGAAGTCATGATCAGTATCATACATGTCTTTTATCTGCTCAAATCCAAGTATCTTAGCATCTAGAGTGGTCAAGAGAACATACCTCCGAGATAGTGCATCAGCAACTACATTCTCCTTACCTTGTTTATACTTGATCACGTATGGGAAGGTCTCAATGAATTCAACCCACCTTGCGTGTCTCTTGCTAAGCTTACTCTGCCCTTTTAGATACTTGAGGGACTCATGATCAGTGTGGATGACAAACTCTTTGGGCCACAAGTAATGTTGCCACGTTTGTAATGCCCTCACCAAGGCATAGAGCTCTTTGTCATAAGTTGCATAGTTGAGTGTGGCTCCTCCAAGCTTCTCACTGAAGTATGCAATGGGTTTCCTATCCTGCATCAACACGGCACCAATACCAATTCCTGATGCATCACATTCTATTTCAAAAGTTTTAGAAAAGTCAGGAAGCATAAGAAGAGGTGATTGAGTAAGCTTCTCTTTTAGGCTCTGGAAAGCCTTCTCTTGTGCTTCTCCCCACTTGAAACCAACATCCTTCTTGATAACTTCAGTTAAGGGAGCTGCAATGGTGCTAAAGTCCTTGACAAATCTCCTATAGAAGCCGGCAAGTCCATGGAAGCTCCTCACTTCTCCTACTGAGGTTGGACTCGGCCATTCCTTGATTGCCTTGATCTTCTCTTCATCAACCTTAACTCCATCTGCACTCACAACAAAGCCTAGGAAAACCAAGTTATCCGTGCAAAAGGTGCACTTCTTTAGGTTGGCATAAAGCTTCTCATTCCTTAGAACACTCAAGACAGCCTTAAGATGATCTAAATGCTCTTCTAGGTTCTTGCTATACACTAAGATGTCATCAAAGTATACTACAACCGATATGCCTATGAATGATCTAAGAACATGATTCATTAACCTCATGAATGTACTAGGTGCATTGGTTAATCCAAATGGCATAACTAACCATTCATACAATCCATGCTTAGTTTTAAATGCAGTTTTCCATTCATCTCCTTCTTTCATCCTAATCTGATGATAACCACTTTTTAAATCAATCTTAGAAAAGATGCAAGTGTTGGAAAAGCTATGAATAGCTAAGAACATGAACTCACTCTTTAAGAATGGAAGAGACAATCAACTTGTGATTGAATCCTCTCAGCAAAATAATCTACACAACCATCTGAATCTAGAGAGATTAAGTGGCTGTGAGATTGATACAATAATTAGAATTAAACTAAGAACAGATTAAATACTCTAGTTTGAATCTATTCCTTGAGAAGTGACACAACACTTTCAGTTTGTTCACTTAAGGAGAATAGGAAATAGAATCAGTAAGCTAGAGTTTAAGAGAAGATAAAGAAGAGTTTAAACTGATTTTAGAGTAGAATGGGCAAGCATGATCTGCCCTTAGGCAGACCCAAAACATGTATACCTTAACTCCCTACATTGTGACTAATTTAAAGAACACTTAGTAAAGAGATGAGTTATACACGAAATTTATGAATGCTTGTCTCTTATTTCTTGTGTGTTCATTACAATGAGGCTGCCTCTTTATTTATAGAGGAGAGCCTTAGGTTTTACAGCAGCAGCAACAAGACAAAGGAGAGATTAAACTAATACTATCCTAGGAAATGAATAAACAAAGCTATTTGGAAGCAGCCAAGGAGGAAGAGGACAAGAGAGTTTTCTGCAGCAAGAGAGTGAAAGGGACAGCTCCCAGCAGCCATATTCCTTAAGCTCACATGTGATCCCATTTGAATTCAAACCGAATTCCTTGGCGCCAACCAGCTTCTTCTTTCTTGGTCGACATAAAGCTCACCCGGACTATGCACATTGGTCTTGATTCTTTTGCACAAACTTTGCACCAAAGATTATCTTCAACCCTTGTTTTGCACATTGATCTTTGGGTGTTTTGAGGCTGACCCGAACTTTGCACATCATTATCTTTCTTGTTCTTCTCAGCTTGCTGGCTCCTTTATTTATTGTGCAAGTCTTGATTACTTGCAACACACTTCATGCCTCTACAGCCTCCTTCTCTTCTTGCACACACACCTTGATCATCTTTTCATTGTCTTGGCTGTGTGATCAGTATCTTGAGGCTGGAGATGCTTGGCCTTCACTTCCTTTGTTTGGCCTTCACACCTCCTTGTCTTGCTTCACTCTAATACCCTCCCTCAAGGTTGGGCTGCGGAAGCCACTGGTTCCAAAGGCCAAGCTTGCAACA
This sequence comes from Moricandia arvensis, assembly GCA_905132765.1. NCBI lineage: Eukaryota > Viridiplantae > Streptophyta > Magnoliopsida > Brassicales > Brassicaceae > Moricandia > Moricandia arvensis. The sequence goes on from CAJHQP010011924.1 coordinate 10,675, forward strand.
CGCAAATGACTACCTCATTAAAAACCTCACCTTGTAAAACCACTTGGGATAAAACCATGATGAGGACAAAAAGAGTATAGCCTTCACGGTGCATTGGATAGCTATGACCTTAGCTTTATTTGAATTGAGCTTGAAGCTTCTCTAATCTGAACTGCGGCTTGGAATTGTCTTTAAAACCGCCAAAAGTGACTCATGGCTTGAACCATGATCTGAACAGATTGCTGAGGGTGTTAGCGCCATGATTTGAACTTGTGCAACACCTCTTTCTTCTTGATGCTTCACATGAAGCTTACTGACCCTTAGCTAACATCTTGTTGGTGTGCTGATTCATCACTTTCCTACAGTATCTTCTCCTCAAGATCTTCTTGTCTTGGGTCCATGAATCTGAGGCCATTGGTTCTAACCCCCAAAGCTTGCTTCTGATGCTGCTCTAGATCAACCAAACTTGCATTGTCTTCTTGAGACAACCAAGTACAAACACCAATCACCATTCTTAGACTTAGAACCTGTTGAGTATGGACAGATTCAAAGCAAAAAATTAGTGAATGATGGAGAGAATAAAGTAACCAGAGAGTATAAGTAACCATAGAATTAGAGAATAAGTAACAAGAGTATGAGAGAATAATGGAGAGTAAGAGTATGGAGGAGAATGAGAGTTTTGCGGAAGCAGATTGCAGTCCATGGCCTTCAAGCTTCATGGCTGATCACAATGCTGGTGAGGCATGAACATCCCACCAGTTAACACATTTTTAAATCATTTTCGAAATCAGATTACTCAAGAATCTGTTCAAAAACATTTTCAGATTTTTAAATCCTTTCAAAGAGCTTTTCTTTAAATCTGAAATTCAAATGCTCTTACAAATCAATTTTCTTCAAATCATCATCAATCTTTCTCCCTCCCTCAAGCATTGGTTTCATTAGACTTAAAGTCTTTTACCAAGTTTGAAAATATTAAGAGACAAAGGGTAGAAAAGGATGATAATGTTTGAGACAAAACCAGCAAAAACTTCATCTTTTAAAACTGTTTTTAAAGCACAAAACAGATGAAGTCTTTTGTTTCATTTCCCTCCCTTAGCCTTGGATTAGGATCCCAACTCAAGATCAGAACCACAGCTTACACATGGGAGAGAAGAAACCAAAACAGAACTCCATCTTGTCTTCTTTAAAGAAATCATTAGACAAGATGAACACAAAATATTTTTGAAATCGATTTTTTTTTTTCAAGAGTTCTTCAAGATACAAGTTTAATCTTTTCTCCCTCCCTCAAGCTGACATGAACAGATTTTTAATCTTTCATCCAAAGGCTTAAACAATGAGGAGATAAAGGGGAGAGTCATTGATTAAAAAAAACTTTAAAGACTTGCATCTTAAAGAAACTCACAGATTTTGAATACATACTTCATCTACACTCTCTACTGTCCAGGTTTTGAATCCCAGCCACACAGCTCATCAAAAACGAATTTTAAAGGAGAAAGAGAGAGATATTCAGATGAAGAAATTGACAAAAGAAGTGAGTTCAGCCCAAGAAGAGCAACAAAGCTCTGATACCATGTTGGAAAAGCTATGAATAGCTAAGAACATGAACTCACTCTTTAAGAATGGAAGAGACAATCAACTTGTGATTGAATCCTCTCAGCAAAATAATCTACACAACCATCTGAATCTAGAGAGATTAAGTGGCTGTGAGATTGATACAATAATTAGAATTAAACTAAGAACAGATTAAATACTCTAGTTTGAATCTATTCCTTGAGAAGTGACACAACACTTTCAGTTTGTTCACTTAAGGAGAATAGGAAATAGAATCAGTAAGCTAGAGTTTAAGAGAAGATAAAGAAGAGTTTAAACTGATTTTAGAGTAGAATGGGCAAGCATGATCTGCCCTTAGGCAGACCCAAAACATGTATACCTTAACTCCCTACATTGTGACTAATTTAAAGAACACTTAGTAAAGAGATGAGTTATACACGAAATTTATGAATGCTTGTCTCTTATTTCTTGTGTGTTCATTACAATGAGGCTGCCTCTTTATTTATAGAGGAGAGCCTTAGGTTTTACAGCAGCAGCAACAAGACAAAGGAGAGATTAAACTAATACTATCCTAGGAAATGAATAAACAAAGCTATTTGGAAGCAGCCAAGGAGGAAGAGGACAAGAGAGTTTTCTGCAGCAAGAGAGTGAAAGGGACAGCTCCCAGCAGCCATATTCCTTAAGCTCACATGTGATCCCATTTGAATTCAAACCGAATTCCTTGGCGCCAACCAGCTTCTTCTTTCTTGGTCGACATAAAGCTCACCCGGACTATGCACATTGGTCTTGATTCTTTTGCACAAACTTTGCACCAAAGATTATCTTCAACCCTTGTTTTGCACATTGATCTTTGGGTGTTTTGAGGCTGACCCGAACTTTGCACATCATTATCTTTCTTGTTCTTCTCAGCTTGCTGGCTCCTTTATTTATTGTGCAAGTCTTGATTACTTGCAACACACTTCATGCCTCTACAGCCTCCTTCTCTTCTTGCACACACACCTTGATCATCTTTTCATTGTCTTGGCTGTGTGATCAGTATCTTGAGGCTGGAGATGCTTGGCCTTCACTTCCTTTGTTTGGCCTTCACACCTCCTTGTCTTGCTTCACTCTAATAGCAAGAATCATGCATTCATCAGCATATCATCAGTCTAGGGATAGGGTGGCGATACTTCACGGTGATGTGTTGATTGATCTAGCAATCAACACACATTCGCGCATGTACATCTTCTAGGCACTAAAGAGCACTGTACAGCACCTGGGCTCAACTCTCTCCGATATAGCCCTTCTCCATGAGTTCTTCCACTTGTCTTTGCAACTCCTTGGTCTGCAACCGGATTGCCTTCTATATGCTTGGAACGGTTTGGAAGTGTTGATCCTGGCACAAAGTCTATCTGGTGCTCAATCCTCTCATGGTGGTAACCAATGGGATTGTCTCTGGAAACACATCTTGGAACTCCTGCAAAAGAGAATCATGCTCACTCGGATA